>BMAO01018762.1:0-102880 GCA_019973975.1 Trichonephila clavata | reverse complement strand
AAGAACATTTTCAGCATTGCGCTAATTTCATTCCTGGAATAAAAATATTTAAGCTGCTAATGGTCTCAATTCATGACGGTCACATGATAAAGATAAACACGTGTTCTCCATTGAATTCAAAACAGACATCAAACTAGATTGGATAAAGTGTTAAAACTGGTAAAATTTCAAATTTTATAAAAATTATAAAATTTACTTTAAAATTAAAAAAAATTACTATACCCATGTATTTTTAAATAAATGCATTTTGTCTACCCATCTGCATAATTGTTGTTGACAAATTTGTAATCTGTTTTGCAGAAAGTTTCTGAGAAAAGATAAAAAGTTGGCAACAACGAAGCTCAACTAAATAGCTGGGAACACGTGATTGTTTTCATCACGATTGGATTAAAACAATGGTTATCATTATCATGTGACTATGACGTCATAGGAATTAAGCCTATTTTCAAAAAAGTGATGTAATAATTTATTGATATTTTGTTTATATGTTTGCTCTTATACTTTTTTAAAAATATTTAAAAGGAAATTCTATCCGTTTTGTTAACGGTCACAGCTAAAAGCTTTTATGATTCTGAAGGAATTATAGCAATTCACTTACGAATAAAATTAAAATTATTGAACTGTTTTTTTAAAAAAAACTTAATTAAGAAAAAAACTTAAAGAAAGAATTTTCACATCCATTGAGTTACGATGAAAATACCATGTAAAAAGATATAAAATATGTATTTTTGGATCTTGTACTAAAACTAATTAAACTCTTTGTGTAATAAATTAATTAATGATAAATTCGAATTGCTTGCAAAATTTGTGTCAGATTGAATTAAATTTTACCCTTGTCACATAGCCGTACAATTTTGAAGTACACTTCTCTTAAGATTCAATCAAATTAAATAATTGATCACCAGCAATGGTGGTTATTGAATAGATTACGCTGACACAAATGAGAAAGAAGCACATCTTCTTGGCGATGAGTTTCTGAGAGTTTTAAATCAACAAAGCGTGTACAGAATTTCGTAATTATATTAGTAGTGATTTATTCGAAAATAAGATTGACACAAAAGGAGAAATTACGCTCGCAAATGCTTGCTTTTAATCGAATATTTCATTTTATTAAGTTTAGAGAAACTATTTGAACATATAATACTCATAATGTATAAGTAACATACAAAAGTAATTCAACGAAATTTCTATAAATATATATTGATATTGTTCAACTTTGGGAAAAATACAGAAAATATTTTTAGAATTGATTTTATTTTATCTTATATGTATGTGATAACTTAGCATTTGAATTTTTTCTCGTGGAATTTTATTTAATTCCTTATAGTATTGAGCCCCCAGGGCCTTCACTTGATAATGAATAACCCTACTAACGGGATGTCCTCGGAAGTTCATGGGTCTTTTATTTCTCATTCGATTTAGTCGCTGTTTTTTGTGTTTTAATAACAATTATACGATAGCATTTAAAAAAATATGTTTTATTTTGCGGAATTTTCTGTTTACATTTCAATTTTAGGGGTGCAAAGAATACTTCCAGAGAAACCATTCACAGTTATAAAGGAAATTAAATCTAATGATGATTATTTGCCATGAAAAGATAAGAAGCATGTTGCAATGCACAAGAGGACATCACATTCTGCACACATGTAGCAAGTCCTCTTTTCTTTTCCTTTCTACTGCATTTCCTACATTGTCTATAGTTAAAAACCATCTTTGGCATATGATTTCCCACACTGGCTAAGTGCACATCCTCCGGAATTACACACTTTTCTTGGAAGCTAGCAGGACGTCATTTACTTTTTCTTGAGGAATATCCATCTTTTAACTGACGAGCTAATGCAAGACGGAATGTTGGATGGTCTAAACTGTTTCTTTTGCTCACTTGTCACTTTATGAAACTATTTATGATGACAAGGTCAAAAATAAAATAAAAGATACGATGCCCCCATTTTACAGATCTTCTACCTATTTGGTATCTTTCTTTTCTTTGATAGACCGTGACATCGTTATATACACGACAGCTTTTAGTGAAGGTACTTCTTCTTTAGTATTATCTTTTTTTTGTCCGACTTACAGATGTCATAATTGCTGGATTATTTGCAGAAGCACAAAACTGAAGCGGGAATGAGTCGATTAAAGATCAGAGATTATAGATAGACCAGTGAGAGTGAAAGAGAGGAGGGTATTATGGAGTAATCGAGAAATATGGAATACCATGGTTTTGGATTTGTTTGTAATTGTTAACGAGAGGGAAACCATGAACTACCAAAAACAAAATCCTCTGATGCCTTACAGTGAGTTCTTGTTGTTGTCGTATTACTCGCTTTGGAACAAAGTGTTTTTATGTAACAAAGTGTTTTAATTTTCAAAAGTTTTTGTAGGTAAGTTTTCAAACATTTTAATCTACTAATGCGCATTTTATTTTAACATTGATGTTAAGCATAATGCCCACTACAAGAATTGCTATACTGTAGTGACAACGGTTTTTTCCTAAGATGGCGTGTTGGAATAGTAATGCTGGGTATTTCATAATATAAAAAACTGAATTTTCTATAATAATATATTCCCAATATCAAAAGCGTTAGAGGATAAACTGAAAGAAAAGGACATAAAGAAGGAACCAGAGGCTTCAAAACAACAAAAGAAATCGAACATTCAAAGACCCTTTGTTAAGAAATTCAACTTAGACCAACCTTCTAGACCTTTTTGTTTCTAATGAGGCTGCGGGTTGCTGTTTTACCATTGCAGATCTAGTAAACCCCCTAGAGCTAGTACATTTTTTTAGTGCGGCACCATATAGGCGGATATCAATCGATGCCCAGTTTCCTCCCCAGAGAGAGGCACCTGAACTTTGATGATGTGAAACCATACTTGAGATTTTAACTTTGCCGAGAGCACCCAAACCAAACAACCATTCAAGGGATTTAGACCTAAACCAACTAGAAATGGCTCCAGAGTTAGCTGTGTATCATTTATAATGGAGTTCTTGCCATCAACTAAAGAGCCTGAAAGCAAAGATGATGTTGTTGCTAATGCCACCTGTCTGAAGGTCTCAGATCGAGGCTCACAAAATTCATAGCGGTAAAGGTCTAGATGTACGTTAAAACAAAGATACTGAATGTATGTTTTATATAATGGAAAATTCTCTTCACAGATCAACGAAGGGAAACTTGGATTTAGTGTTTCATCTGTTTTCTGTGTAGCCAGCTAACCTCCATGAAACAATTAATACACTTTTACTTAATAAATAAATTGGCGTGTTGTAAACCTTATTAGTCAAAATAGTTAGAATCTCTTGAGACAAAAATGGACATTTCTCAGTCGTTTTAAATCAGTGAATAAACTCACTTTTTACGGTACTTCGGAATGATACCATCAACCAATTTCGCCAAATCAAAAGACGTCACCGATTCACAAAATTCAGGAAAATGTTATTATCCATGTCGAACATGAGCAGGAATGGTTCCAGCATTGCCTGCCTATTATGGCGTTTGTCGACGTGTTTCGATTTGATGAAATTGCTCCACGGTATAATACATAAAAACTATTTTTACTTCTTTCTTTTTCAATCTTTCCCTTCATTAAAACTATACATCAACTATTAACAAATATTTTATTTATTTTTCGGATCAATGTGAACTTTAAGATTTTTTGACTGTTATATTTTTAAAAAATAAATCTATTGCTTTGATGAAAACAAGCAAGTATGGGCCATCCATCCATACCTTACTCAGTTTTTCAAGCAATATATCTCATTGTTCAATCACGAAAAAATCTCAACCCTAAATAAAACAGCAAAATGCTTTACACGATAATCATCATTATATTTTTTGCCAAAAAAAACCCCTAATAGCCAACATAAGAAAACAAATTTCTTTAAGAGCCATCCTGGATGCTTTTCATAAATGTAAGCATTCAGGAATGAATTTTGTGAGAATGCATTTTTTACCTTTTTCTTTTATGTCCATTGCTGACGGTTTTACAAATTGGTTTGAATTTAAAAACCTTTTGTTGTTTGAAAAAAAAGCTGTTTAAAAACACTGAAATGTATTATGCTAATGGCCACATTAAAGACTCAATGCACGCTTTTTCAAGTGTTTGGAATTTAAAAGGTAAACTAATTCACGGATGAAAAGATTATAGAATAAAAGAAAGACGATTGTGTGAGTGGATGACCACATTTTAATTTACCGTATACCTATAAAAAGGTTTTTCTTGCCTGTAAAAATGGAAAATGTTTTTAAAGAAGTGACGTTATTGGTTTAAATAAGATTTAGGAACTGTGTTAACATACATAATAACGTACTTTTTTATAAAGTAGTACAGTAAAAAGGCAACAAAAAATTGCTAAATGCCAGTAAAATTTATTAATTGTGAAAAACCTACCACACAATTCATGAGTTTGAGTGCTTATTGCGCATGTGCAGAAAGACACCTTTGAAAAAAAAAACACTTTATTTTGTGTTGAATGTTTAATTTGGTAAGAAAAATATTTAACCATCGCCAACGGCCTTCTGAAACGATAAAGTGCTCATAAGAGCATATATGAAAAAAATGGCAATTAGAAAATAACAACTTTCTATTAAAAAGCGAAGAGAAATCCCTTTTTCAATTTTTGTGGTGACTATAAATTTATATTTTTATGTTTCGACTAATATTTTTTTTTGTAACTCAGGGAAATATTAGTCAAGTCATAAAAAAGTTTTTTTTTGCAAAAATTAAGTTTTTTTTGTGCAAATTTTCATGAAACTTTCATGACGCAGTTTCTACTACAAATTTAGAATAGAATTGTTCAAAAGAGAATATCGATCCAATTACCCTGATTTTTAGAAATGTAACATGTTTAAGATTTTTGATCTTATTTTTCTTGATCTGTTGAGCTGGTAAGAAAAATTATTCATAACGTTGATAATATTTTTATAGAAAATAGCTTTATGAAAATATCGTCTGCACGGATAATTTAAAATAAATAAAGAATTGTTAGTTTTTAAAGTATTTGAGAAAGTTTTGCTTATGAATCACATATTATACTAGTTACATATATTCTAGGATGGAGATAGAATACTGTACAAAGCGATTGCCTAAACAGCGGATTTTGTAGCTTTTTGTTAGCTACAACGAATTTTTCTTGTTATCTTATTTTGAATTCTGAATTGAATAGATAAGCATAATGAATTAAACATAATTCGCATGAGAGATTTTAAGAGACCTAAATTCAGAACAATCATGATGAAACAAAATATGACCTATCTTTTTATTAGATTGAAAATTTTATTGTTAATCGCATTTTATGAAAATACAATAAACATTATTTTTCTCATGTATTTTATTATGTTAATCAGATAAAATCTTGTATAATATCTTTTTCTGTGAACTTTTGATAACTGGTTCGAAATCATCCAGTCTAATTTTTATCAATGGGTTTAACATATATTAACTTTTATTATATATATAACGCCAATTAAAATGCCATTCACAATTAAATATAGTATTCTAGATCCCTCTTAAAAGTCTAAATTTTCCGGTCCAAGGAAAAATTATTTTTTGCAACTTTGTTATTTGTATTCGTTACAGATATACGTAGTATTATTCAAAAGTTCTCTAACTGAGTCTGTAACTTAAAAAATATTAAAAGTTAAGTTGCTGAAACACAACTTCCTTCGAAATAAGACCCTTGAGCAACATCACACTTTTGCGATAGCTTATAAAGTTCATTGAAACATTTCTGGAATCCATTTTTAGTCATGTCCTTTAATTCAGCCCGCGATGCAGTTTTAACTTCATCTGCAGATTGAAATTGACGACCCTGCCAGCTTAAGAAATATTCTGAAGTTTCAGGCAGCGAAATCAGGGGACTAAGAAGGATGTGGCAAAGCAGTTGTTTTCATCCACCTCCCCCGTCATTGTTTAAAGCATGTTCTTACGCACAGCCACATAAAACTTTTCATTGTTTTCAGCGATGCGAGAAGTCTATGGATGTCCAGAACGTTCGATGTCTTTGATATTTTCCCTGCCTCCTTTGAAATGTTGATGCCACTCAAAATCTTGCTTCCACGATAATGTATCACGCCTTAAATATGCTTCAACATTTCAAAAGTCTTCGTAGCACTCCTTTGTAAGCCCCAACACAAAATTTGGTATTATTCTCCGCTCATAAACGGAATTTCTTTCAATCGCCAGCTACTAAATACGACGTCATGGCAAGCCACTGACCGCGTGATTTGGGACAAACTTTTTTAGGAAAGAATAGGATGCAATAACAAAGAAATGCTCTCATATTCACTCTACTGCAACAAGTTTTTACGTTACATGCTCAGTCCTGGAACTTTTGAATCCTACATCGTATAAGTTCCAAACTCTTAGCTCAGTCATTCACTTTTCTGGGGAAATTTTGCCAACAGACTTTATAAAGTAATAGTTTGTACTTATCTCCCTCTTTAAGTACTTTTATTTCTTAGTACTTATCTAAGTACTTTTATTTCCGCAGTTCTTGGGGTCCTATTACGTTTGAAATAAGGCTGAAATATTTATGATTATATAGTATTTATTTCTCTTTCCTGTCCTTGAAGAAATATATAGTAATAATTGAATAAAAAAGTGTATGATGTAATTTATTTCAGAAATATATTGATTGATTGTTTTATTAAGGCAATATACAAAACCATTATGAGGGCTGTTGGCAACAGTGTAACGGGTCTATACGCGTTACACTGTATGTATCCTACTAATCCTCTTGGGGGAAAATAATTCTTTTAATTATTGTTCTATTGAAAACTTTCTCCCGAAGAAAAAGACACGGTTTATGAAAATGAAGGAGATGATATTAAAGCATTAACTTTTAGGTACGTGGAGTTAGAGGTTAGTGGTAAGGAGTTAGAAGTTAGCGATTAGCGGAAAGTAGCTGTGAGCTAGCCGAGAGTTGCGCTACGATTAATTATTGAATAATTAAAGATTGTTAATTGAAGATTTAGTCAATAAGTTGGCTTAGATTAATATCGACAAGAAGTCGAATAGCTGAGAACGGAATTACGATAATTCAGAACATATACTGCCAAAATGTTCTAAGAGTAAGTTATTTGAATTCTTATTAAATATTAAATATCTCTTTCACCGTGCTTTTGCTCCAATACTTAATTAAAGATGCATTTCCTGCCCTAGGTTGTTAGAATTATTTGATAGAAAAAAATAGATTTGTTCTAATTATGGTTGATCTTTATTCTAACCCCAAACATCGATGTACGTGACAGTACGTCCATCACAACCGTAACGAATTTGTAAATGAAGATCAACTGAAGAGGATGACACGAGAACTGTGTCCCCTAATTCTCTAAACTTCCTCACTAAGCTTAGGTGAAGTTTCTGAGCCTCAACAGATTTAACGCGTGTATCAGCTCTTCTACACAGTTGATCTTTAGCGCCTTGGTGAATCGAACTCATGCTTTGATAGAAAGAACGAAAAACACGAGTTTGGGATCATGATCTCTTGATTACTGCAGCTGCTGTTTAGCTGGATAAACGAATATGAAAATTTTGCAAGCTAGTATGCTCAATCATAGCGATTTTCATACCACACACACACACACATACACACACACACACACACACACACCACACACACACACACACACACACACACACACACACACACACACACACACACACACACACACACACACACACACGCACACGCACACACACACACACAATCATGATTTTTCCAATAAAACTTACCTTTAAACACTAGTAATAAAACTTAATACCCCATATGCAGAAATTGTCCCCAAGCCCAATTAACTCCAGGTCATATTTTTGACTGCAAGGCCATTCTTACATCTCGTTTTAAACTTGATGCATCACCACACAGGACATTCTTTACAGTCCTCAAGTTCCGGACTTGGCCTCGCTTGTTATTGGGGCTTTTTAAACAATATAGAAACGCACTAAATCCACTGACAAGACAAGAAGAATAAAACTTAAATATGCATAGGCCATTGAATAATTTTTAGAAGAGTTATACGTTTTATTTCGTAAGGAATGTAGGGTAATATTTAAAACATTACAAAAACCTTAATCAATTGTTTGAAATTTTTTAAAGTTCTTAAAAATATGAAAATCATGTTCTAAATAATAGATGTTCCAGAAAGTAGAATTTTTGTACATGCACTTTTACAAGTTGTTTGTGCATGTGATCAAAAGTTTTATATGAGCGACTAATGTTATCCTTCTATTTATAAAAAATAGTAGATAATTTTGTTGCCAGTATTAATTACAGAAATGAATAATGGTAGATTTTCCAAGAATTTCATGCTTTTCTGTTTTCGGTCAGATAATCGAAATTACCAGTCATTAATTATCTGCCTTTCTAAAACTCACCACCCCTTCTTTAACTATTAAAATACTTATGTCCATTTAAGAGATTTATTGGAATTTAGAGAAAGATTCATTACTCACGCATTATAATATTACTTTTTTAAAAGATAATTATCACATTTCAAAAGGATATATTAATCCTTCAAAAAATTTTAAAGGATCTAAATTAAACTCAGAGTAGTTAAATATTGTATTATTGAGTTTTCAAGAAATAAATTTAAGCCTTAGGCTTAAGAAGTAGTATTGCTTTTCTCCAGACCAAAAATAAAACAGAACAGCCATTTAATTCTCGAGGCTGGAAATATTTAATTTTTCGATATCGCTCGGCGTATAAATAAAGACATTATAAGTACTAAAAATATTGACAAAAAATACATTTAATACTCCTTAAAGGAGTTTTTTTTGTTGTAACTGGAGAGTTTCAAAATTCATGGATTTTTTTTAGGATTCTTTGAATTATAAATAAAAAATAGTAGTTTACTTATAACAAAATTAGGTTTGCAATATTTTATGGAATGAAATCCCCTTATTTCTTGGTTGAAAATTGACCATTACAAAGAAAGCGTAGCGCAAATTGCATCTTATTTTAATTGTTTTTGGTAACTGTGTTAACGTTAATTACCCTTTCTGCCTCGAGGGTAGTTTTGAAACACAATAAAACAAACAAAAAAATATTTCGATGACAAAAAATGTTCTGATATTGTTCGTACTATTTTAATTAATTTTTTTTTATCAAATTATGGCTAGAATCTTTTCGAAAATTCTCCATTATAAATTAACTGTAATTGTTAAGATAAGCAGCTACCGCGACACATTTTTTTTAAATCTGAGATTTGAGGATTTTTTGTGATTTTTAGATTTATTTTGTAAATTATGTGAGGAAAAAGGTACCACTGTAAAGAAAAAGAATCATTTCAGTTCAAAAACGGGAAGGAAAAAACAGAAGAAAATAAAAAAACCTAGTGAAAATTTATAAAAAAAATTACTTCTCATTTCATTTTATTTTCAAAAAAAAAAAATAGTATGAACGAATTTTAAATTTTTTAACGTTTGTATGTTCTAGAAATGGACCTAAAAGATAAGAGATATTTAAACTTTTACAAAAAATACAAAATATTATCTTAATGATGAAATCTATGAAATCACTTCTGAAACAGCTTTTGCTTTTATAGAAGTGTTTGCAAATTTTGTAGTAATGCACCAGATTTAAAATAAATACATAAATAAATGAAACAAAACTGTCAGATTACACACAACATGCAAGAATAATCAAATTAATTATTTGTAAAACATTTTCAGCAATCCCAATCCTTTTCCCATATTTCTGCACAAAAAAAAACTCATTTTATATAAAAAAAACACAACTTAAAGTTGGTAACTGCATACTGGAGGATTTTTTACACAATAAAATCAAATTTTTAAAAGCAAATTTAATTTAAGTATAACTAAGTACCTTCAAGAGTTTCAATACTTTTCCCTATAGAAACTGGGTTAGAGGTGTATTTACGAGATTTTGTAGCAAACTTCTTTAAAAATTACTTTACTTTTAAGTCTGGAATGTATACATAAATACTGGGGCACACCCACAGCAGAATTCTTTTCGTACACTGCCTATTATCTGTATTTTCTGGAGATTATTTCAATTATAAACCTTTACTAACTGTGTTAAGTTTATAGCTATTTTTAGAAAAAATTATATATTATCAGAATTTCTGTGGCTTATTTCATACATAAGTCAACATACGGTTTTTGGAAGTGTGTAAGTGTATTCTGAATAATATACACTGGTGTCCAAAAGAGAAGCATAAATCGTAAAATGCGAAAAACGGAGTAAATATTCGTAAAATTATTCCAAATTTCTTGCGGATATTAATTGGGTGAAGAAGAAGCATTGGGTTTATGGAAAACTTTTCAGTCGACTACGTCCTGCGCGAAACACGGGCGCATGTCGGAACGCGGAGAAACCGATTCACGCAGCATAAGCAGTTCAGACAAGTTTCATGCAACTGCTGTGCGAAGGAACGTTGTTAACCATCAAACAAGGTGAATGATGGCACAAAGACGCCAATTGACATGTTTACGAAAGGAAGAATCGTTGGAATGCTGGAATCCTCCCGATCACAAACCGAAGTGTCTCGAATTCTGAATGTGGACCAGTCTGTGATCTCAAGACTGTGGCAGAGGTTTCAAAGAACGGGAGATGTTACCCGACAACCAGTATCAGGTCGACCAAAAGTCATAACCCCTTGCCAAGACCGATAACTGGTAATAAGTGCGCGATGTCAGAGAGGCAGTACTGCCAGAGCGCTGGGTTCGGCACTCACAGTCGCCACAGGAATAAGCATTTTGACACAAACTGTTTACAGGAGACTCAATCATGCTGGCCTGTATGCCATAAGACCAGCACAGTTTGCATTCCCCTCACGTCTGCGCATAAACGCTCTCGTTTGAACTGGAGTTTGAAATATCAACATTGGAGTGTGGGAGAGTGGGCCAATGTGATGTTCAGTGACGAGTCCCGGTTTAGTCTGAGTAGTGATTCTCGGCGGGTAACGATATGGAGAGAACGTGGAACACGTTTTGAACCAATAAATAATGGAAAGACATCATTTTCCATCAAGGGGAGTAATGGTATGGGCAGGCATCATGATGGACGGCCACACAGACCTCCATTTCTTTGACACGGGTCTGTGACTGCTCAAAGATACAGAGACGAAGTTCTTGAGCCTTATGTTCGCTTGTTTCGAGGTGCTGTCGGTCCTGACTTCATATTCATGGATGATAATGCGCCATGTCACCGAGCGGTGCTGATTGATGACTTCCTTGAAACGGAAAACATCCAGCGCATGTCGTGGCTGCGAACTCCCTGATTTAAATCATATCAAGCATGTATGGGATATGCTCGGAGACAAATTGCAGCCCTTTCGCACCCACCAAGCTCCGTTACAGAACTGAAGAGAGCTCTCCAAGAAGCTTGGAACCGTTTGAGCCCTCAACTCATTCATCATCTCATAGCAAGTATGGTAAATCGCTGTGCAGCGTGCCTGGCTGTCAGAGGTGACCACACGCCTTATTAAGCTGCAGCATCAGTATTTTATTTAATGTTTTCTTTCATTTTTTCTTTAATGTGTGAATCCTTGCTATGCTCAGTTTTCTTTCAAACTGTTACTTTGGATAATAAAATTAATTATTATCATTCTTTTGATTTGCTTCCTTATTTTATAACCATTTTACAGTCGCATATCACCTTTCCCGCCATTCTGATTTACAGTTGCTTCTTTATTCACATAATTATCAATTATGCTCAACTTTGGACACCAGTGTAAATATTTGGAAGTCATTAAAATGAAAACTTCAGATCATTTCAATACATGAAGAATTTTTGTTTTTGTCTAGAGTTGAGAAATCACGGAACATTTCTGGTTGTAAAAAATCTTTGTTCTTTTTAGACATTTTAGTTTGATGATCAATAATTATTGATTTGTACTTTTTTTTAAACAAAAATAATGTTGATATCGGATTAGCAAGAAAACGTTATTAAATATTTTTGAAATAATTGTATAACTTAAAATTCTTTATATTATTGAAAGTATTTACAAATATACATAAAAAATAGAGCAAAATTATAAAAATTCGATTCGAACACAAATTTATGATTTCAAACTTCATTTAATGAAAATGAAATGATTCTAATTGATCTGAAAATGTATTTAATTATTAAATATACACTTTCTAATTGATTAATTTTGTGTTAAAACTGGTATGAGTACAGTAATTACCATCCAGTAATTACAGCCTAAATTAGAGATCAACTTGAATTTCTCCACATGTTATGATTTTAAACGCCAAATTGCTCGGTAAAAAAAAAATGTTTCCTGAAAAGCATTGATCGATAAAGTAAAAATTTCCCCAAACCTTAAATCCGTTATCATGGTATTAATTATGTAATGAAATTCTGTGATAATAAAGGAAACTTTGCCTAGTAAAACTGAACTTGTGTTTTTCCTTTGCTTCCCTTTATTTAGTCATACATAGTAAAAATTTTTTTCATTATAATTTTAATAATTACTTCTAGAATAATAAACATTACATTACATTTGAATGTAATGCTTCTTCAAAATTGAAGGAATACTGTTTCAGAAAATTAATTTTATTTCAAAGGTAAATATGTAAATGAAATCGTTTAAAGTTTATCATTTTCTAGAAAATCCTTTTGTACATACTGATCAAAAGGGATGTTCAATATTCTTCATATTTCATTGATATCACAAAATTTTTGATAACAGTTATTTTTTAAATTTTGTGTGCACACAACATTTTATTCTTCAAAAAAATTCATTACTTTTTTAGCTAATTTGAAATAACTGTTTATAAAAAATGGTTTAATACATTTAATTCATCTCAGGCATTCGTCTTTAAGACTTTATTACAAATGGTTAATATTTTGGTTATTTTATTTCTAGTACATTTTTCGTGTATTTCACTTAAGATATACCTGCACTTTGAAATGACCAATTTCAAACAAAGCACACATTTTGGTTTTATTTTATTGAATAGAGTTAGCTTTTAGCTTTAAAACATATATTATTTTGTTTCTATGTTACATAAAAGCCGATTTAAAATAAATCACAAAAATTAGAAAACCGAAAGTGGGTCTTTCATTTACCAGAAGTAGGCATTTAAATTGTTTTTTGAGTTATAGCTCGTTATTTAAAAAACCATGTTATTAAAATAAATATGTTACAATTCTCTTAACATTTATTCGACCTTTTCTATAATTTTTATATTTTAATAAAACATTAAAATTTTATTACACTTCTTAGATACATGTACCGTAAAATCTGGCGTATAACGAGCACTTTTAACACAAAAAATAAGATCAAAACTTAAGGATGTGCGTTATACACCGGGTATAAAAACGATAGCCTTAAAAATAACACAATAAACGAGCTTAAAAAAACTTTTACTTCTACATGTATCCAAATACGGTTTATTTAAAAGAAATGACTTGGTCTTATGAACTAAAAAGGTGTAGTTACAGAAGAATACTATTTTACCTCGAATAAATGGCTTCAAAACATAAGAGCAATGTATGAATAAGAGCAATGTATGAAACATAAGAGCAAAATCTGAATGTATATTTCAGATTTCTTCATTAAAAAGGGGGTGCACGTTATTCGGCGAACACGTCTAAAAATTAAAATATTCATCTCGAAAGTGCAACTGTGCGTTATACGCCGGATTTTACGGTATATAAATTATTTTAGAAATATTTAAGCTGTATAAGTTTTTATTACTTTTCCTCTATTTTAAAGAATTTTTTAAAAAATTGGTAGAATTTCATAGTAAATGTGATTTTTGAAAAGTTTAGTTACTTTATTTTAAATATTGCTGGTTAAATAAGAAAATATTGTTACGATTTTGGTATTTAAAATGTGTTTATTATGTTAAATTATGACAAAATTACTATTCTGCTTGAAAAATAGTGCAGGATTAATATTTATTGCATGTAAACATGTGAATTAGATCAATTGCCATGGGACCTTGTAAATAACATGGGGCTCTATGGGTATCTCGCCAAATTGGCGAGATATCGTTTAGTTGGTGACAGTTTTGGCAACTTATGTTGTCGTCAAAACTGTCGCCAAGTATCGCCAAATTTGGCGATATTGGCGATATTTGACGACTTCCGGTTCCGGTTCTCCTATTTTCTGGATTGTTCTACCACTTTCGCCGTGTCTATATAAGGCACACTGAAATGCAACATGAGTTGTTGTTATTCAGATTTCTTGAAGCTCAGACGCACCGGCAGCCTCTGTTACTTTACGGGTGATTTCGTCGTGATTTATACCGAAGAGAGTACGAAAGCCTACGGCTTTGCATTTGATCTATTTCCCGCTGGATCAGTACATTGCGTTGTGTTACTGTTGTGTAGTATTACTGTGACTTCGGCTGTTCTTATGCCTTTCTGAACATTGTATTCTTCATTGGGCTGATAATAAAGAACTGTTTTATCGCTGTCCTGATTAAAGTCTATTCAATCCCTGAACCTAACAGTGAAATTCGTTACAATATATTGGTATTGATATCTAAAAAAGTATTGTTAAGTTGATCGGAGTTCGAGGATTTCATGCAAATTAGTTGCAAAGAACAAAACAGTTCTTTAAGAGCAATGAAAGTTTATTGCCGAAAATCCAATCCTTGAAATAAAGGATTCAGCCGCAACATTCGCAGAATAAATCTCAGAAACTCTTCACGCCTTCAGCCGCACTCGGAAACAGTTATCAGTGTCTTAATTACATGTATGTAAAATATTATTCACAAGCATAGCCGAGCTAATAGGTAATCACGGTCAAGGCGAGTATACTAATCGCTAGTCAAAACGATACTCACTAAACGCTGGTTGAAACAAAATTGACTCAGTTCGGCGAGTGTCTCCCTATTTATAGCTCTAACGGATCAATCGAGAAAGATCCGCTTGTGTCATAGGTCTTGAAATTGGTGGATTTCTCCACAAATTTCCAGAAGAATCTAGAGGGTTCTGAACTCGCCAAAAATAATCGCCAGCATGGTCACCAAGTCGCCAAAATGGTCACCAAATTGGTCGTCAAAAATGATACCAACTTGGCTCTATTGCCAAGATTTCGCCAAGTTTCCATTGAATCGCTATTATAACGTAAGAGGCGGCGTTGCTTGCGAATATATATATATGTATATATATATATATATATTTATATTACAATTTTAACATAAAATAAATATAACATAGAGTAATATAAATGCATTATATATCCAAATACAAATTATTTATACTATTTTGTACAAAATTCGTAACAATATTTATGTGTTTTAGTATGCATTTAATAAAATTATGCTTTTTTAAAAAAATAGTTCTCTAAATGTGTTCGTATACCTTAAAACAACTCTAAACAAATAGCATACAAAGCTTAAAGTAAATACTTTTAGTTTGAATATAGTACTCAGGAAATCTCTCTTTATCTTCGTATTTCATTTTCAATTTGAGATAAACCTAAACTCCAAGAAATTAAATTCGTCACAGCATTATTTATACCCTAGAAGAGTTCAAAATCTCCTTTCAGCGGATTTTAGGATACTTTGAGCATAAAGTGTTTATCAGAAAACTAATTAATATGACTGAGCGTTAAAATGAAGGAATTCCAACTCATTGAAGATGTGAGACAAATTCAATTAAAATCTCCTCATTTCAACTGAGAAAATGGCGAAGGATGCTTTTCTTAAGCTTGCATCAAATTAAATAATTGATTACTGCAGTGATGGTCAAATCAAATCAATGATTATGGCGCTGCAAATTAGAAGGAGAAAATGTTCCCTCTAAGAGGAATGTTATGATTAATTTTAATATTATTGAGTTTGAATGAAGTGTCCTTAATTGCAGTTTTAATGATTAGTTTACTAATTTAGAACGCCTGATGAGATGCCAGGACAAGAAGGAATTAAAGTACAAATGCTTGTTGTAATTAATGTATATGATTCATTGAAAGGCAATAACTGTGGCAAGAGTGGACAACTTGTGTTGGTTTGTGGGCAATACTGGAATAGCGGAGGATATTGGGGAGCCTCAACGTTTAAAAAATTATTGCATTTATTATAATAAATAATAAATATATTAAATAAAATAGTGGCAGTATAATTTAATTTATTTATTGTGCTAGTTTAAGTTTATCTATAGCTCCAAAAACATTTAAGGTATCCGACTACTTGCGACAACTTTTTTTTTAGAAAATGAAGGTATGGGGATTTTTTTGTGGTTTTTAGATTTGTTTTTACATTTTAAGAAAATATTCTAAAATTAAGAAGAGAAAAAGAAATTATTATTACTAAAGTTGGGGAAAATGGATAAAAAATTAACATAAACGCGGCTCATTCTATACCAAAAGTTAATGAACAAATTTTCAATTTTTCAATTCTGATGTATTGCTATGTTGTTCATTTTTGAAATGACCATCAGGATAAGAGATATTTTAATTTTTACAAAAACTAAAGCACTTATCTTAATTATTATATTAAATTGCTTAAAATAACATGGTTATATTCACAAAATGAACTGTAAATTTTGTAATAAATAGTGATTGATAAGTGTGAAAGTTGAAACACTTCTACTATTATACAGATCATACACAAAAAATTTCAGTTAATTATTTTCAAAACTTTTTGAACAATCGCTGTCCCCGTTTGATCATTTTCGAAAAAAAAACACATTTCGAGTAAAACGCATTTTAAAGTATGACATATATATTGCTTAAATTAATGACATCTGCTTTTACTAAAACATTTGTAGTTTTTGTTCTAGTGAGCGGAAAATAATAAACTTGGTACTTTTATAAAGCTAATACGATGGCCTATAAAATAAAATTATGAAAAATATTTGTCAATTTTTGGCAAAATTCACAATTTTAGGGAGTTGGATAACGTAATATTAGAATTCAGTTTAATAAGGTAAATGTACCCTGTCACACTCTTTTCTCCCGTTTTTTTAAAATAAGGAGTGAGAATATTAACGTCAGCAACACGAGGGCTTTTGGCGACGGACCGCGTAATTTTGAACCATGGTCAAGTGACGCGGACGACACCTGAGCTGGCACCTCCCTCTCCTAACTACCACACCAACTGGAGGACGTTTGAGCTCTCAACAGATTTAACGTGCATCGCTCCCCTACACGGCGGATCTTTAGTGGTACTAGGATCGAACTCATGACACGCTAGCCATGATCCGATGCCTAGACCACTCAGCCACCGCGGCCACAAATAAGGAGTGAGATTGCTTGTTGAAATTCTCATCACAGCCTGTAAAGTTTATGCATCTATATTTACTGTTATAGATGCAATTTATGAATGCTATTATACAAAATTGCATCTATATTTAATATTTTTGATATAAATACAAGAAAAACTTTGCTCACAGATATATGTTGGCTAAAACATATAGAACAATTTCCCAACAAGTTTCTTCATACATGAAAAATATTCAGTTGATAAAGCTTTATAAATGTCAATTAATGTCATAACATAAAACATTTGCTTCACGCTCTGATATGACTGCAAGTCAATACGTTTAAGCTGTAATGGTATATATCAGCATATAATAGTGTTACGACTTTTGTGTAATTTGTATTTGGATGTGTAAAGCATCTATGTTATATTAATCTTATATTAAAATTGTAATACATTCTCAAGCAACGCCGTTCTTTACGTTGTAATGGTGATTCAATGAGAACTTGGCGAAATCTTAGTGATAGAGCCAAGTTGGCATCATTTTAGGAAATCAATTTGGCAACTTGGTGACCATTTTGGGGAGTTTGGGGCCTTATGGACTCTTCTAGAAATTCACTAATTTCACTATCTATGACGCAAGTGGATTTTTCTCGAAGTATCCGCCGGCCCTATAAATAGAGAGATGCTCTCCGAAACTAGTCAGTATTGTTTTGACTAGTGATTAGTAAACATGCCATGACGGTGATTACCGATTAGCTTGGCTATGCTTGTGAATAATCTTTTTCATACGTGTATTTTAGGCACTGATAATTGTATCTGTGGGCTGTTGAAAGTGTGATGACTTTCTGAGATTTATTCTGTGAATATTGCTGCTGCATTCAGTATTTCAGGAATTGTTTTTACAGCAATAAGTTCTCATTGCTCTTAAAAAACTGTCTTGTTCTTTTTGACTGATTTACATAAAATCCTTGAACCCAGATCAACGTAATATCAGTAATAATGGGGTAACAGAGCAAAATTGAATTTAGGCTCAATTTTTTAAAAATCCTAAACTCTCGTGAACTCGATCTCTAAACTCGGCAAATGATCTTTTTGTGAAACACTTTTGTATATTGTTTTCCTAATAAAGGAATAAAGAAATTCTTTTTTCATAATCGTGAAAAATACGAGACGAATCTTTGATTGTGCACTGGAAAGAAATCTGGATTCAAACTGGATTTTCTGACTGTCTTGGTTGCCTGCAAAAATACTCTTCGCGGAACGCATGTGTCCCACGGGCCATTAGTTGCCCATCCTTGAACTATGGTACTTAACAAATTCCTGAAAATTTTTTACTGGTATACAGAGCCGTATGTTTCTTCTTACCAACTATGAAATCCCTCTTTGATGTCATTGGAAACAAGTGATATAAAAATAAATAAATGAATGCATATATATAGATAGAGAGTGAACTGACAGTAGGAACTGAAAAAAGATCATGATTTGTCTGCATTGTTGTAACAATGCACATCCGTTTTGGCTAGTTTTGCTGAAAAACTGGTTTTCGACGCCAACGCTAGTCACTGTTTTAACAGTTACATTGTTACAACAAAGGAGACGAATCTAAGTTGGCGTAAAAAACTGGCAATTAGTTTAATTTAATTAGTGAATTAATATTTGAAAAACTATATTAACATCAAGTGTCATTCACTACAAGTTTTAAAAAATTATTTGAACTTGCTTGGATGAATAGAAAGTATTTTATTAACGACTGAAAATTTGAACAAGATATATATATATATATATATATAAATATATATATAAAATATATATATAAATAATATATATATATATAAATCTCAATAAATAAATAAATATAGGGAGAGAGTGAGCTAATATAGTAGGAATAAAAAAAAATGAAAAATGGTTGAAAATAAAATAGAAAAATATAGTTTCGAAGTGTTTTATTAGTCAGTTTTACAGATAGAATATTTTGTGTAGACAATATTATGCGACAGAGTTAAAGAATTGAACAATTCAAAACATTTTCCTCTACTGTTTCCTCTTCAAAAAATCTCCCTCTACTTACTCTTCACACAAATTAGAGAAATTTTTTTTTTCAAATTTTAATGAACAATTAGCTACGACTCCTGTGTTTTCAATACAATTTATATCTTTACTATTTGAGAAGTACTTAAGAAATCAAAACTGTGCTGTGCTAATATGCATTGCTTAAAGGTAAAAGTTTTTACTTAAATCACAATTTCTCAAAAATATAAATTATAAAACAAAAAAGGAACATTTTTGAAAATTCTACTCTTTTAACTTTGAAACTTCACACACCTATTATTACTCTCAAATCTTTTTTTACATAATAGATACGTTCCTCAGAAAATTGTGCAAAAAAATGCATGTGACATATAATAATTTTGGGTATATGTCCTACTCACAACTTTAAGAAATCATGCAAGTTGAAAAAACTCTAAATTTTTGGGAAATATTTATTTTCCGAAAAACCCATAAAAAAAGTAATAGTGAAGTCCATGTTACACATTAAGACGATATGCTACCCAAAAAATCATCAAACTATCGAAATTTCTTTATTGGCCTTTTTGATACCTCGAATCTTCATAAACACGCCTGCAAAATTTCAGAGCTTTACCTGCATTTTTTATAAAGTTATGGAGCAACATTTGATGCTGGCCACGCCCACGTTTCTGATCTTCTGCTAGAAAAGATCCTGATAAAAAATAAATTAATAATTTTTCTACCACGCGTAAATGAGACAGAGATATATAGAATTATATATGCAGTAACAATCATTTCAAGAAAGAAATTGTGCAATTCATGCAAAAATTCTAGTTAGTGTATTGTTTATTGAAGAAAAAAAGGATTTGGTCAAGATATAAAAGTTGCGCGTACTTTTTATGGTATTATTATGAATGAAGTTAAAACTTCAAAACGGATTCTCCCAAAACACAATTACTAAATCTCATTTTGATAACTCAGATAATTAAAAATCTAATTCGCAAGAATAACAATACTCCCCCATTTTTATATGTTTGTTTTTGTGATATATATATATCCCATGTGGGAAATTCAACACTATTATCATTAAAATATTTTAAGATATTTATTTAAACAAATGCACAAATGCAGTTCTTAGATTTTGATATATTTTACCTGTAAATTGTTATTTGATTTTGCTTTCATTCGTGTATAATATTTAACATGCGAAGGCTTTTAAAATCATGGAAATAAAAAATAAAGACATAAACATCTTTTGTATATGTTGTGTATTATTTGAGTTGGGAAACTAGCATGGAATTAGCTCTAACGTGTGTGTATTTATTTATTTTTATAATTATTAAGATAAAGTTTTATGAAATATTGATCTTTCATTCCTTTTCTTTTATATATTCATTATGGCAGTATACTGTTTAATTGTTCTTCATTTTTGCAATTTCTTATGGCAAGCTGTTTTAAATAAGCTAATTAACCTTTCATAAAAGTTTCAGACTATTCGATGAATATTATATCATGTTATTCTGGAATGAAAACTTCAAACTCATTTTTCTCCATGTTGAATTTTTGTACATGTATTATTATTCAAAACCCTAAGGCTTTGTTGATAATTGAAGTATAGGTTTGAATATATTTATACATGTTCTGAAATGTATGTTTTATAAAACGGAGCATATATAGAATTAACTCTAACATGTTTCATACTTTTTCTAAAAAAATTCAAATTCAATATTAATGTTTTTTGAGAATTTTTGGAAGCTTAACTATATAAAAATATTAATAAAAAATTAAAGATCATCAGCAAAAATAACCCCATGCACAGTTTTATGTAGTATATTATAAGGTACTTGGAAAAATTTTTGAAAGAAAATAAACACATTTAAAAAAGCTTAGGAATTTAAAAAAATGTTTGAAAAAGTACAAAACACTTAAATTTTACAAACATTTTGCTACAAATTAAAAACTTTTTTTTTGTATGGAATATTTATTAAATATTAACCTTTATAAAATACTATTAAAAATCAAATATCAAATATTAAAAATAAAAAAAAAATTGTGAAGATGGTACCACATATCGCATTAAAAAAACAAAACTCATTTTTACTAAAAAAAATAATAGTGTACATTGAACATTTATTCTATAAGTGCATACAACACATAAATATTCAAATTGAAATTATATGTGAATAAATCTATAAACTAACAACCATTAATCGCTATTTAATAATAAGCGTGCACGATTATATATTGCGAACTGGATCAAACATGGTATCCAGTAGATGTATCAGATATCTCCAGCACAACTATTGACATTGATTCATATTTCCTTCCATATTAACGGCCTCTGTTAGTGTTTTTATTGTTACAAAGTCTGTTATTAGCAGCTATTTTTTTTTTTGGTTTCTCAAGTTGCTTATATAATTCTTGATATTAAGATATGTAGAATTATAAAATAAGTTAGAATTATAGATCAAGAATTATAATATATGAAGATATAAGATTACTTTGAAATTTTAATACACGCTCTATGTCATGAGTAAGAAAATATTCCATATGTCATGAGTAAGAAATATTCCATATGTAGGATCATGAGTAAGAAATATTCCATATGTAGGATCATGAGTAAAAAAATATTCCATACTTGTAGCAAATTACAAGCCCTCGCGAATTAAATCAGCTATTAATAGCTGAACTTTAACACTATCAACATCTTTATTATCATAAACTCCATGAAAGCACGTCCTCATCTAAAGGGCTTTAATCTATAATACAATTAGACTGAAAAGCGAAATGTTTTGTACAAGTTTAAATACATTAAATTAAAGAAAAAAGTGATTATAAAAATCGGGTACTCCTCATAACTCCGTAATACAAAGTAAACAAGCCTTGCAGTAGACCAAATCGCTTACACAATTGTAGGCATAAGCTGACCATTTTCAGCTTACACTATCAAAATTAGTATTTAAATCATTTTGGGAATGAAGTATTTGTGCTAGAAAAAAAAAAATTCGTGTAAAGAAGTATATTGATGAACCATGTTGTTCTAAAATTGTGTTAGAAAAGAACGTGTGAAAAAAATGTTGGGAATAAATAATTATTTTAAAAAGTGTTTTTTTTTATTAGAAGTTGTTCAAAAAATTATGGCTTCAATTGTGCAGGAAATTGCATCGTTTTGAAGCTTTCTCCATGTTAATTTACATATCAATTTGTTTAAGAAACTACTTTTAAAATTTTTAAAAATTCTCTCATTAAATTAATAACAATAAAAAAAAATGCAATACATTGACCTAAAAATTAGAAACTCTACGACTAGTCACTCTTTTAAAATTGTCCCTTAAATAAAAAATATTTACAATACAGATATAGGAAAAAATTCTGAGTGAAGTAACCCTCCCCTTAAATTTTCTTTAATGTTAATGTCACACAACGGAATCAAATCAAATAAAGAAAAGGTAAAATACTTTTTTTCTTCTGTTTTATTATTTACAATTTTACCTATTGTACGGTATCTTCAAGCAGAAGTCTAGTTTAATTTCAATACTTTGCTTTAAGAGCTCTAAAGTACTATGCATGAAAAACAGTTCAATTTTGCACAAAATTTAATCTATTGTGTGAAATACAAAGTTAAATTAATGCAGAAAAAAAATTGTGCCTCGCGCACTAGAAATCTTTCTTACTAAAAGTATATAATAAGGCGCTTCCAAGTTTGATTAAATTGAGCTAAATAAAAAAAATCTTATTCTTTATGCCATAAAAAAATTAAATAACAGTACATGTGTATCTGTACTAAAACATAGTTAACGTATTGAAGTATAGTAGAATTGCTAAACAAATTCTCGAATGATTCAAGAAAGGATTTTGTCACAATTCCAATCTATTCCAAACATTCTATTGCGCAGTATTCTTAATTTCTCGTATCATATTCCACGTGGCAGACAATAACAATATTACTCCACCATTGAATATCGAGAATTCTGTATAACCTTTCACATTATTGTTATCTATTGCTACAAACACAATTTCATTTGTTCTTTGTAAGCATGATACAAATCTATTCTCGAGAATAAATCCTCTGAAGGGGACGCAGGTGTAATCTGCACCCTCATATCGTCCCTTCCCTTTTTTTCTTGAACGAAACTCGCATTCTCTTTTGATCAGATTTCAGCCATTTTGTTTTCGGTAGCGAAGAATAAAATTACAAAAAAGGGGCTTTTTTAGAACTCCAATTCTTTAAAAATATTCCTCTGTTTTTAGAAATACAACTGGTGTTTTGTTGTGTATTATAAAAAAGGTGACCTTGCTGCGCAAATAAATTTGTAATGAAATATTTAAAATTTTTGTTTCTTGGTAAATGTATGTATAGTCAGTTTAACACAGAATTGTTATCTAACTTTCAAAGTTTTCGAATAAAGAACATTTTTTTATACCTATGCATCAATACAAACATGAGTAGCGAATATTTGTGACATAAATTCGAATGTTATGTAAAATATATATATTATATTTTCAAAAGTATAGTAAGAAAAATGTGAACTTATTACGCATTATTAAACCATTATCATGTAATGAAATGAGTTTCCCAAACTTTTTCTCATAGACCCCTTGCATGTTTTACGGTTTGGGGTAAGCCCTTGCTTACTTAATATTAAATTTTTGCAAATTCATCAACTTGAATGTGTTTTTAAACGTGTTAAATGGTACAGAGCTACTTACTTTAAAAGATTTAAATTTTTAACTGTAGATATTTAACTGAAAAACTTAAGAAAACAAACACATCTTAATTTTAAGCATTTATTAATTAAATTAAAATTCAGTAAATGTTACACAAAATAACTGAACAACAAACAAATGGTTTTAATGGGAGGGATGAATCTGATGCTTTTTAACAGTTTTTCAACATTAAGCATCAATTTCGTTAGGTTGAATCCTAAATCTTCTCTATTAGTAGTGTCCAGTCTTTATTGTTAGGAAAATAACCACGCTGAAATCCCTTTTCATTAGGAAAAACAATTAAAAACTTTCTCACGATAATTCGACATAGATAGATAGATGTGTTTATATTATAAAATAAATTATTACGTAACATATCATTCAATAAGTCCCGGTCCTAACTAATAAAACAACAACTTTTAGGCAAAATTGAACTTTGTTTATCAAGATACTCTCCCTCAAGAATGATACATTCAGCCCAGTGCTCTTCAAAATTTTTAATACTTTTTTTGTAGAACAATCTGTCTTTGCTCTAAAAAAAGGCTTCAACTTCGGCAATTACTTCTTCATTTGAGCCAAGCCTCTTTCCCTGTAGCATTCTTTAAAAGTCTGCAGAAAGCCAGTAGTCCCTGGGGGCAAGATCTGAACAGTATGGTGGGTGGGAAAGTAATTTGAAGCGCATTGTTTTGTTTGAACAGTTTTTTTTCGGAATACTCTGGAAAAATGAGTTGTATATGAGAAATGTCACATAAATTTGTGTTTCTAAGTTGAAAAATTTATTTCGTGATTTCTTACTAAGTAAGACATACTTGACAAAGAGTTAAGTATTTTTATTTAATCACATTGTAGTGTATAAACTAAATCACAATGGGCTTGGCATCAAAGTGTTTGTAAATGCATCTTTGAAATTATGTTAAATCTACACATTATAATAAATTTTAAATATTCCACTGATTACTATAGTTCTAATAGTAATAAATTGTATGTAATATCTACATAGAGGGTTGTGAGTACTTACCATTTAAAAGGGCTTGTAAAACCATTTCTATAGTCATAATACATTATAATCTCTGTAGTTAAAATATATTATAATAAATTTTGCATATTTCAGTGACTACTATAGTTCTAATGCATTAGAATTATTTGTAACCTCTACAGAGACTACAGTACTACAGTACTTATCTCACTTATATTTATTACGCTAAGTGCAACACACATATAAATCTCAGAAGGGTCATTCATGGCAAAATATATGATTAGTAAGCGATCATGTATACTCAATGGATCGGAGAAAACGATTTCGGGATACAGGAGCATCATTATTGTAGACGGATATTGATCCTATAGTACAAATTTCCTGTACATACATTTACTGTAATATAATTGGGAGAATATTTAATGTAATATAAAAAAATGTGCTATCTAGATAGATCTTTGCATGTATTTCTCAAGAATAGTATGTGGTAGCAATTATCTAACAGTTATGCTCACGAACTTGTGGCCAAAGTTTTTGAGTCAACGGTTTTGAAACCTAATTCCACTGAGCGTGTAGAGAGGCTAATTTACGTGAAATACCTCCCATTGGCGTGGTGTGGAATTTAGGAGAGGGGTGCACAGTTCAGGTGTTTTTCTTGTCACATGACCGTGGTTTAAAATTACGAGGTCCGTCTCCATTATTTTATAGTTTTCCAAAATTTTTGAGACAGTTTTACTGACGGCAGCACAAAGAAATGGATTGTATTTCGGAAAGATGTATATATATACGTCCAGGTGCATTTAACGCACCGGGTGAGCGAGACGTATATATACGCTGAAGGCATTTAAGAAGTTAAGAGGTTAAATAGGTGTGCCACTTTATTTTTTTTATTCAATTTAGATTGATAAATTTGTTACGAGTCTTGCCAGCTGAAGTGTGAGGGTTCACCAAAGGATGAGATGACTAATTAATTAGTATCTAAGTTCGAACTAAGCTATGGGAGCATGTAGGCTTAAAATTTAATGTAACTATCCAGTATGTACTTATCAAAGAAAGATTCTTAACAATAATGTTAGCCCTAGAATGACACATAGGATCCTGTCAACTTGAACTATGGCAATTTCTACTGTAACATCTCTAACTTATAAAATTCAATGTGAAAACAGCCCCTATCCTCCCTACTTATTTCTTTACTTAACTTTAAATAGTAACATTATCTTAACTTTACATAATCGCGGTTCCTTTACAGAAAGGGACTTTATAATTGCATAACATCATAGAAAGTATTTTACCTTAAGAATTCCTCACATACAATTCAGGTTTTCCATTCCCAAGTAGAAACTGTTACAAACTGATTTGAATTATTTTTGCATGTTTTTTTTTATTTTGTAAAATAAATCAGGGTAAGATATGATTCATGCTCTAGAATAAAGGAAATGTTTAAAAAATTCCTAGTATAAATATACGAGTATAATACAAAATAGTAGTATGATGGAATTATTTATCAACATGCAAATTTGTATGTTAAGCTCAGTACAAAATAAATAAAAAAATAATATATCTCTGTATTTTTATTCCTGTGATGACACTTAAAAAAACAATTATTATTATTGTTATTCTAATTCCATTCCGCTTCATGGTACTCGTTGTCAGAATATTCGTCATCAAGGTCATCATCTGATAGCCAATGGTCAACGCCTTCTAACTGGTCCAAGTAATCTTCTATGTTCCTCTTATGAATTTCTCTACAAAATAATATAAAATAAACATATAATAACAAGCACTTTCGTTATACATTAAAAGTGTAACAACTGCATAGTGATGTAAATTTATGTGACATGGTTCTTGGGAGATTATTTTGGGGGATTCTGGTCCGGACTCCCAGGACACCCCTTTATGTGCACCACTGCTAACACCTCTTGGGATGCTTTAATGTTATACTTTTAATTTATTAGTGTTTTAGTAATGAAACGTCTTACACTACATTCTGCATTGTGGCCTTAACGGGCTTTGTGTCTCTTTATCTCATTAGGGTTACGTTTACGCCCATACTTTTCTATACAATTAGGGCTCCTCAGGATGTTCTCTACCTTCCCTTCAAGTTTGTAAATGGTATTCGGGGACACCCTGTATATGATTGTGGCATTCGGTATTTTTCGACGACTACATTCCTTACAACGCAATAATTGTGAAATAAAGTTGCCAGCAACAAACAATTTACAGTGCACCTGTTTTTAAGTACAATGTTTTGTTCACTAAATGTTATGATGGAAATTTCCATCATCATGAAAAGAAGGGTTAAGTTGTGCTAAAATCAAATTAAAAACGATTATGAAAAAATTATAATCAATTAACAAAAATGAAAACTGAATACATCTTATTCAAGTGGTTTTTTCTACTTCAAGAAACTCTAAATATAATGCTTGAGCATCCTTGAACGCTTTCTTAGATCATTTCCGTTTTAATTTAAAATTTGTTTTAGAATAATATAATATAAAAAAGTACAAAAATATATTAATGAAAAATGAAATCTGTAAAGATATACATTAAAAAATATACTTTAAAAGTAACTTTTAACTAGGCACGCATTTCTATTTATATATTCGAAAAATATCCTTTTTCAACCATTATATCCTCTTATCTAGCTATACACTTCATATTTCTCTCTTTTCAGCCGTTTTCAACCACTTAAAACAAATAAGCCAAACAAGCGGTAAAAAAGCACTTTTACGTTATCCTCCACTTCGAAATCGGGTCGTTGTGTTAGTACTATTAAAAACCACACACAGAACTCGGAAATAAATTAATTTAGTCACTTGAACACGTCTATTCCGATTAGAATGTGGAAAGTATGGGGTCGTTTCCTCTCCAGAACTTCTTCCGGTTCTGTATAGAAAAGAGTGCTCCAACGACGCTCTAAAACTCGCTTGCCAACAATAACGAGCCCTTCTGAAGGACCTGGAAGCCCCCTCTCAACCCCCAGATGGCCATGAATCGTTATCAACCAGACGATGGCAGGGGAATGCGTCATGTTTTTGTTCAGGAGGTTCCTGTCGGGGAGTTGGGCCCTTTTGCCATGGCGAGAACCAATTAGTTCCAAAAGGGGATGAAAAGAGTGTGGAGGTATTGGGGGAAGGGATGAGGGGTAGATGACGCAGGAAGTTGGAGAGGGTTTATTTTAATCTGATTATTTTCCACGGTATAAATAAGGGAAAGGATTCATCACTTTGCTGTAGATTGGGTTGTACTATGTAACTAATAGTGAAGATGACGCTATTTGTTGACATTGTCACAGTTTTTTTTATGTCATTTGTTGTTAGTGGTTGGTACGAAATTGTTTTTGCTGAGTTTCTATGTATTTTACAGATGTGGTCTGGAATTTTGCCCAGTTACAAAATTTACAGTACAGAGCACTCATTTTTATACACGATTTGTTTTTTAAAAACATTAAGTTTGGATATATTAAGGTTATATATATATATATACAGTAGTGGCCAAAATTGTTGACACTTTTTAAATTTGTTAAGTTTTTCAAGTTTGTATGCTTATGGAAAAAGTTGCATTGCACAAAATGCAAAGTCTTTTATATAATTTTAAAGAGAATTTAATACTTAATTCAATAAAAAAAACCCTAAATATTTGCCATTAAAGTAAAGTAATGTTGCAATAACTATCGATATACAATAGATACTGATGATAGCAGTGAGTTATCAGTGCTCAGTGGGGTAGCCTTTATTTTTTATTGCGGCGTTACATCGATGTTTCATTGAGCTGAAAATTGTTTTAAGCTCTTCCTTTGTTATAACATAATGCCAGGAAACAATTATATCCTCAATTAGTTCCTTTTTATTTCATGGGCACTTCCTTCAAGCGAGAGTTTTCAAACGGTGCCCAAGTTTTCGATAGGATTGAGATCAGGACTGTTTCCTTTACAGAAAAACAATGATAGTTATTCAAGAAGCGATGACATCAAATAAAAGAGTAGACGAGACACCCGGAAAGAGATGCGTAACAAGAAAGTGGTCTTTCCTATGTTAAAATTGGAATATAGGGGGGTGGTTCAGTGACTACATCTTGAGACTGAAAGTTTTGTTTAAGATGCCATTAGACAAATTTAATAAAAAACAAAGCAGAAAAAGGGGCACCACATTTCATAATGACAGGAAAACAAAAATACTTTGTCTCCAATATAGAATGTTATCAACATCCGTTAGAAGTCATTTGAATGATGCTGGTGTGCCTGTCAGTTCAAAACCAATCAGGAGAAGATTAGCAAATGTTATAGTAAGAGGTAGAATTCCCCGAAAAAAGCCTTATCTCAATTTATATCAGAGCTAAAAAGACTACAGTGGTCAAAGGAATACATTAATTGGACAAATCATTAGTGGTCATATATTATATGGAGGGAGGAAATTAAAATATTGTTATTTGGTAGTGATGAACAAAAATATGCAAGACGTAGAATAAGAGAAATTCTACATCATGACTTCATCTTGACTGCATCCACAGGCAAATATATATATATAAATATTTTTTCATGTATAATATATGTCTATGTGTTTGCGCTTGTGTGTGAGTGAGATCGAGAGAGAGTAAAGAGATTGCACTTGTCTTATGGCATTTTACTGAGAGAATATTTTGTCTGGCTGTGCTGTCTTCGAAGGATGAGACTTTTTGGTAATTTAAAATCCCCATTTTATTGATGACCACAAATAGATAAGGCTGCGAGACAGAAAAAACACAACGTAAATACACACGATTTTAGGACAGTACACAAAATAATTTTTTTGTATCGAAGTTTTCAGCTAAATAGTTTCCTCAATCGGAAGCTTTGAAAATTATATGATTTTTATTAAGATCTTCTGTAATTGGTCAGTACGCAGATGGTGCAGTATTGCATCCTCTTATTTAAAAAAAAAAACGTGAACATATGGTAGTTTTTGAAGAGATAAAGTTGTGGTTATCAGTATAGTTCCCGTTAGGCCGGTAAACTAAAAATTCCTTGTCACGCGATGTCTTCAAGGGCTCAAGACCATTATGAGTTAAATAAAATTCTAGAAAAAATTGAAGACGTGAATTTATATACATATATATATATATATATATTATAGGGTGAGAGTTCAGAGTTTTAAAGATGGATGCTTCAGGACCTATAAACAAGGTTGAGCTGAAGACACCTTTTTTGGATCTCATCCTATTTAGTAGCTAGTCAACATTTCTCCTTTATTTTATGCCATTGAGCGAAATCCAAAAGATTAAAATGAACAGTTTCTCTAAATCTATCGCTAAGTATGAAAAAAGACGCATAACTAAAATGTTTTGATAAATGCTTAGATAACACAAATAAATGAACAACAAGCTAGTTACTGCCAGATTCAGAAATGTATTTATTCAGCCAGATTCCATGGCCAACTCAATCCCCTGATCACAATCCTGCCTAGTATTTGTGAAATGAACTTGAAAGATCCCGTCTTAAAGCAATTAAATGTCCCGATTTATTTTTACTCAACTTAAGGCTGCAATCGTGAGATCAAAATCCAACATTCTTGAGCAAAGATATCAGCACAACGTTTTCAATCTATGACAAGAATATCGCCTTAATTATGATTAAATGTGGCCAAACTCGTTATTGAAAAGTGTCTAATTTTCTAACCCTTCAATATATAGATACGAGGACAAGTCAAAAAGTGAAGGGACTTTTTCGAAGGTTTGGCAACAATGCTAGTATCCAGCGCTGAATGAGGGCTTATCTGCAACATTTCTGTACAACGCTTTCCTTGTTTTTCTTCATAGTCGTTGTGATGTAGCAAACCTTTCAACATTGTCGATCTTCTCCATGGATGAAAGGAGGATAGTGATTCGCATTTTGCTTGCGGAAGGTGTGAAACCTGCGGAAATTATTCCTCGCATGCAAGCGCAGTATGGTGACAACTGTTTACTGCGAAACAAGATTTACGATGTGCTTCACACAGAAAAGAACTTCATTATGTGACGAGGGGTAGCCCATCGATTTCACCCACTGAGGTTATTCGTGAGGGTACAGTGACGGAAAGGATGTCGTCCTTTCTTTCTTGGTGCAGATCGACAATACAGCTACCATGTTGAATGGTCTACACTCCAAGACTACGAGTGATATGTTGTATAGAAGTGTTGCTGGCTATATCCCTAGTTCAGTGCTAAATACTAGAGCTGTTGCCAAACTTTGGAAAGAGAAATCACAAAATTACCTTTAATTTTTTTACTTTCCTCCTTATACTTTGAGTGTCCGGGTGCCTAATGGTCGAGGTTACGGACTCATGACCGGCGTGTCAAGATTTCGCGCGATGCACGTTAAATCTGTCGAGAGCTCAAACATCCTCCCGTTGGTGTGGAAGTTAGGAGGGGGGGGTGCCAGCCCATGTGTCGACTTAGTCACTTGACCATGGTTCAAGTTTACGAGGTCTATCGCGAAAAGCCCTCGAGTTGCTGAATCGTGAGACGTTAATATTCACTCACTCACTCGTATATCTTGAAAGCCCATCAGGAACTTTCTTCTTTTTTACCGAACATTTTCACAAAGGAATAATGATCGATAGAATTGTACAGTTTTAAATTAATTCTGTTCTCAAACGTAAAGCTGATAAATGAAATGATATTTAATATATATTTTTTGCAGGATTCCATCAAGTAATAATAATACATGTAAATAAAAATAGCAGAAATATACATCCATTTTAAGAATGAACACATGGTTACATTAAGAACATAAAAATATACACATATACTCAGTTATATATTATTATATATTATATAATGTTTATAGCTAAAGAATACATATTCATGTAGATATCTTAGGATTCAAATTATTTATTAGTTCTACTGAATAGAATCTACAAAAGAATGAATAATAGACTCCTGTAGGCAGGCAGCATTTTATTTATTTTGTAGCGTAGATTTTTTATACGTTTTTTTTCTAATCATATTGTGTAATTCAAAATTTTTTTTAGAATAACTGTCTTTGATTAGTTTGTTATGATTTTCTATTCCGTAAATATCAAGCCGAATAATGGTATTCAAACTCGTAAACAAACTTTTATTTGTACACAACTAAAATATTAAGAATGAGAAGGAATAAACAAAATAAAACTTGTATTCAGATGAGATTTCTCGTTTCCATTACTTTTGTTCCTTCTAAAAAATAAAATATCTAGGTTGCTTAGTATGAAAAATTTACGAAGAAATGAAATGTACAAAAGTATAACTAATATAAATGTACTAATTTGTGAGAACTAATATAAATGTAATAAATGTAAATAATTTATGCATAAATAAATGTATAAATGCAGCTAATTTGTCTGTGTGAATGATTTAAATATTGTCTTGTTGTCTTGTCACAACAACGTTTAATTGTTTCTGTAATATTTAATTGTGTGCATTGTTTTCCTGCCTTATATGGAAAAGATCAGTTGAAAATACTTTTTGCAAGAAAGTGCACACAGAATTTAAAAAAAAAATTAAACAGAGAAATATTGTTAGAGCTTATATATCATAATATAATTTTAAAATTTTTGGAATAAACATTAAAATAATCTGTAGTTTTGAATTGATTATTATTTCTTTTCTTCTATTAAGGTCTTCATTAGTCTAAAATAATTTCCGTACTTAAAGTAGTTTAGGCCGTAGAAATGGTCCCAAAATTGTACCAGCAATGCGTATTTTCCAAGCAATTATTTTAATCTTGACCATTGGTATTGAATAAAAAGCTATAGTCTGAAAACTTGTACTTTGTTACGTCTTAGGTTATTAAGCTGAAAAAGAATTTCGGAACTTATGTATTACACCGTCGACCAATATCGTCAACCCAAAAAACGTCACCCAATGCTGTGATGTGCAGTCAATAGTGGAAAAGCCATTCCCGTGGAGTTCAAGTACAATAAAAGAAAGCAATGATAGCATTTGGCAACTTCTTTTGAAACGGTCTTTTTGCTTAACGAAATTGGTCGACTGTATAATACACAAAAGCCGTAATTTCTTTTCCGTTAGTTTGTTAGATTCTTCTTACTGTGGTCATTGTATGTTTTCACTATTTTGAGTATTGAATGCATATTTTTAGAAGGGTGAGTCCTTTTTGCCGTTGATTGTTTTTTTGAACGTTATTTAAGAGAGAGGTTGTGTCTCATTCATTACAGCAGTTGATTAACATCCTTGTTGTATTGAGCATCATTTGGAACGTCTTTATTGACGTCATCAACTCTTTATATATGAAATGATGTCTCTTTCATGTATGCGCTGTTTCGCATCATTAGCAATTCATGATTTTGAGAGTCTAAGATAATTTTTGCTTTCAAGGTATATTTAGCCAATAGTTCTTGGCTATACTGCATTAGTTTTTTATTTCGAAATCTCCACTTCGAAAATAGTAATTGTTATTGTAGGTGACTTTCAGATGGCAGGTTTGGATGAATGATAATTTGAACTGCCTATCTATGGGTCGTCATTTTCACAGTGCGCTATGATGCGTCGTAGACAACTGAGATGAAACAAGTAACATAATTGTTTTTTAAATCAATTCCCCTACTTCGTTACAAAAACTTACTGGCGTCATCCTTTACATATAAATCTAACTTGGTGAGAAATAACGCAGTTTAAATTTATAATTAAGAAATGAAATTTAATTCAATTAATAATTGTTTGAAATATACTGTATTAACATCAAGTGTTATCCACTACAAGTTTAAAAAAATGTGTTTGCGGTATTGTAAATGTATGCGGATTAGTATGTTGCGGTATTATCTATATATGCCAGAAACTGCTTCCAGGCAGAAGGGATCATTTTGGTCTAGTGGTATGTTTTGTTCTTACGAATCAGAAGGTACTAACCTCCACAGTTGCATATGGATTTTTTATGACATAGCAAACCAAAAGAAATCTCCTTCACAAATTCTTGCCCAGAGATCTGTAGAAAGACTTAGATAATAAGTGAAGATTTCCTAGGCATAATAACAACAATTAAGAGTTGCCATTTTCGAATACATAATCTCTTGAAAATAACATGCACCTTATAGAAGAACGCGATTATTATGAAATAACTAAAAAATGTGAGAAATAGAAGCTTAATGCTGAATATACCTGAAGGTAATTATTTATCGTTTAGCTTTCTTGCAATATTGGTATTATCTTTTGTTTCGGAAATGATAATAACAATGTTGTAAGAATATTGAAAACGCATTTGTTTTTGTTATCAACTCAAAGTGGATTAGATGGGCCAAATATACACTTCATATTTTCTCCTATAACTACAGTGCATTTTCTACGTTTTACTACGTACTAAGCTTCTTTCTGAAATTGCATATCTGTCGGTTAAGCATTGACTTGTAATTGGCTTATACGCATCATGTGTTGTTTAATGACGTAAATAAGTGTGCCCGTGAATATTAATGTCACATTGTTCAGCTACTCGAAGGCTTTTGGTGACGGTCTCGTAAATTTGAACTATCGTCAAGTGACGACGACGACCCCTGAGTTGACACCACCCTCTCCTAATTGCCACACCACATCAATGAGAGGATATTTTAGCCTCGACTTATTTAACAAGCATTGGTCTCTTTTGCATGGTGGGCCTTCAGCGGTACTAAGCTGGAACTCATGACACGTCGGCTACGAGTCTGTTACCTTGACCACTAGGCTACCGCGTCCACCCCGATGACGTGAAGCCTTGGATCTCTCATATTATAAAAATAAATGCTAACAGTAAATAAAACTAAATTCTTTGAATCTATGAGTTCTGAAAATAACTTTCAACGTATTATTTGTAATTTTTCTTAATAGTATGTGCTTAAAGTAAAATACTATAAGAGAATGAAAAGCTTTTTCATCGATAAATTCTTTGGGTTTTGATGCACTAGTGGTTCTCGTTTATAAAATGAACAGCGTATGTGTTCATAAAATTTTACCAATGTTAACGATGCCTCTTTTTGTAAAAGAAAAATGAAAATGATGAAACATATACATTATATATGTAATGATTTCTTCTAGCATTCTTTAACTTTACTCCGTTAAATTATTTTCTAATTCTTTGGCACAAGACAGTTATAATCTTAATCATAATCTAATTGCTCGCCCGCATTTGCAACCAATCACGACTCCTGTTACAAAGGAGTCGTACGATCTTCACCGCCAGTCTAAAAGCTTGGAGCAGTCGGTTGCTCGATCTCTTTGTGCTTTGTTTGTCAACAACATGTGCGTATCGCTGCTACGTGTTGTTTCTGCTTCATATGTGTGTTAACAAGCGTAAATTATTTTAAATATGATTGCATTTGATATATTGGTGATTATAAATAAAAGAAGTATGAAACTAACAGTGAAGAAGCTTTCTATCAAGACACAACAACCATAAATACCCCTCGGCAAATCTACATGTAAAAAACCAACACCGGCCACACTACAAAAATCTTCGCCCCAAATCATCACATTTCATATACATATATACATACACTTGCCTCCGAAAGTCTGCGTACAGACAGTCATATTTCATATTCATGCAAAAATCGATAATTAAATGAAGTCTTTTTAAATCAATAGCATTTTTATTGATTCCTAACGTCGTAAATTCAAATAATATAAGCAACAATCGCCTGATTATTGCATAAAATAATACAAATACTTATAACTTGAGAACGATACAAATCCTTTGCGTCAAAAGTCTGCGTATACGGGAAAAATCTTTTCGATAATGAATTGTAACTAAAAGTTAATACTTTTTAAGCTATTTCGTTGTTTCTATAATTCTTTCAACGTATTTGGCAGGGATTCAACTAGCTTAGTTGTTTCATTTGTGGTTATTTTGTTCTATTCTTCTACAATGGAAGATTTGAGCATTTCCGAGGATGTTATTACGTTCTCCTTGATTATTCACTCAAGTAAATCCCACAAATGTTGTACTGTGCTTAGGTCGAGGGACTAGGATAGCATACGGAATTGGTTTGGGACTTGATAGAACAGCCATGGCTTCAAAATGTAAGCCATTTGCATGGTACCTTTGTCTTGCTGAAAGTAAAAATCTTCACTCGCAGCAAGTTTCTCGGCACTTGCCCTAATATTTTACTTCAATAATTTCAAGTAATCTACTTTGTACATTGTTGATTCAATAAATTCCAGATTACCAACTCAAAGGCTTCCTATGCACCCCCAAACATTATACCTTCACCTCCATGTTTGATAGTCGAACAAAGATTCTCTTTCTTAAGATATGTGCAGGAATTTTCGTAAGTATATTTTTGTAATTTTTGATGCCAAAAATACAAAAATTACTTTCAGTTGAATGTATTACATTTTTCCAATAATTATGTGCCCTATTTAGGTATTTTTTGGAAAAAGGTCATTCTCTCAGCTTTGTTCATTCGAGAGGAATGACTTCTTGAGTGCAACTCGGCCATGATGGTAATCATTTTTTAGTTCCCTTCGAATTTTAGTTAAAATCACACTTATTCCCAATATCTCAGCAACATATATTTGTGAAACTCATAGTCTTGGATTTACACTCATGTCCATAAATTAAGGATAATTCAGAATCACACAGAAATTGAACTCTAAAATAAAAATTTCACCTATAGAATTATCAAACACATCTTGAAGAAGAATATGCAAATTACAGGAAACCACCAGATAGCGCGGATAGTACGCCACAATGACGAGAGTATAAGAGAAGGGTATATAAGGAATGGTGGCAAAGAAGTAAAATTGTTCACAAGCGCTTTAAAAGCCTTTCAGTGCAATAACCGCATAGTTATGGCACAAAGGAAGCATTTGGATGATTTTTTACGTGGTAGAATTATCGGACGACTGGAATGTGGACGTATCCAGCTGGAAGTATCCGAGGAACTTGGAATCACCCAGAGTGTCATCTCCAGGCTTTGGCAACGATTCCAAGATGATGGTAATGTGAGTAGATGTTACAGCACAGGTCGCCCCCGAGTTACAATGCCGAATGAGGACCGGTATTTGGCAGTTACTGCCAAAAGAAACAGACAGAGCACAGCATCAGAGCTGTCTCGTCAGCTCTCTTCAGCTACCGGTACGAGAGTTCCAAAGCAGACCGTGTACAGACGCTTAGGGCACATTGGTCTATATGCTCGTAGGCCTGTTAGATGTGTACCCCTTACCGTCACTCCCTGTCGCCTGCGATTAACTTGGAGTAGAGAGCATGCATTGTGGACACTGCAACAGTGGTCTTGTGTGATGTTTTCTGACGAGTCCAGGTTTAGTTTGCAGTCTGATTCTCGCCGGACTTTCATATGGAGAGCGCCAGGTACCCGTTACCTCCAAAAGAACACCATTGCTCGCCACCGTTACGGTGGTGCAGGATGGCTCGTTTGGGGAGGAATTATTCTTGGTTCCAGAACTGACCTGCATGTTCAGAGTGTAACAATGACAGGCCACATCTATCGGGATGTCATTCTGGAACAACATGTACGTTTGTTTCGGGGCGCCATGGGTGCTGAATTTCTGTTTATGGATGACAACGCCCGTCCTCACCGTGCAAACATTGTAGACGAATGCCTTCAATCGGAGGATATCACCCGTATGGATTGGCCAGCATACTCACCGGACTTGAATCCAATAGAGCATGTGTGGGATATGCTTGGCCGACGAATTGCAGCCCGTCAACCCCCTCCCACCTGTCTACCGGAACTTCGGAGGGCATTGCTTGATGAGTGGTATAATATTCCCCAAGATCAGATTGATAATTTGATACTCAGCATGCGTAGGCGTTGTAAGGCCTGTACTGGATCGTCCAGGAGGCATACTCCGTATTAACCATCATACTAACCATGCTATACTGTTTTTTGTAAATAGGTTCTTTTTTGAAATTTGATCCAGGGAGTAAAATTCGCATTTTTATTAATTATGTCAAACATATAGCATCTTTTTTGCTCTTTACCTTTTGTTTAATAAATATACTTTACAAATAAGTCTAATTTGTTTCGCTTCTATCTTTTTCTTTGCCTGAACTTCATTATTCTTAATTTATGGACATGAGTGTATTTTTGTAGAGCATATTACACAGCAAGATTCTCCAGGTGACACTACAGACGGTCGGCCGGATCTTGGCTAGGGCGTTAAAATTTTAGTTGATTTGTAGTTTATGAACACTTTTTGAATTGATGAATGTTTCCTATCAACAGTTTCACAATTGCTTTAAAAATTCCCCTCTTTTTTGAAGATCTATGATGATTTTTCTTGCAATAATATATCGATCTCTTTTCTGTTATCTGCCATGGAATCACACAAGCTTTCAAATCTCAAACCCTAAGTAAATCGTAAAAGAAGCTTATGATTACTTAAAAACACGATTTAGTGGAATTATTTTACGATAAAAGGTCTTTAAAAGCTCTATTCTGTTACTGTATGCAAACTTTTGGTACGGGTGGTTGGTGATTATTAAGTGGTCCTTCTTGATTTTTCATGTTAAGGTGAATTTCGTTGCTGTTGTTTGAATAAGGAAATTTTGAAGAATCTCTGACAGTTATGTTGATTTTCTGAAGCGAAATTCTAACCCTTTCAGGATCATGATCACATATATATGGTTCCGCGTTTCTCCCTGTAGGGCCCATGGTATCATATATGTGATTGCACTTTCCCTTCTCTGATGTCAATGATCACACTGGTGTGATCTGAGGTTGGAAAGTTTTTATATTAGTTTTTACAAAGCACTACATGGCGGTTAAAGTCCGTTTTTTTCGAATATATTTCACAAAACTTTGTACGCCAATATGTGCTTTCGGCTCTGAGTTTTTAAAATTATATCCGTATATTTATGAATGTAAACAACTGTACATGTTTAGATTTTTCGAGAGAATGGAGCATTTAAAGATTCGAGATCTATTGCGCTCTGGATTTCTATTTATATTTTGACTAAGCTGATAAAAGATGGAAATCTTATTAGTTTATTGGGCATCAGACACTTATAATAATAGTTTCAGTTTTTATTTTATTTTTGGTTTGTATTTACAACAATAATTTTAATACTTAAAAACATTTAAAAAGCAGATCTTCTTAAAACAAACGCGATGATTTATTTTTAACGACAGTGAATCGTTTGTTCTTACAGACTCCTTTTTAATTTAGTAAAAACAAATGATTTTTTCTCATTGCTATCGCAACCAAAGTTGCCATAACCATAAAAACAGAAAGTTATAAGCAATATAAGGATTAATTAAAAAAAAAAAAACCAAATGAAAAAAAATTAGCATAGATTTGTGTGTATCAGTTCAAACCACAAAAAATTTATGTGAGAGTAAATTTATCGTTTGGGATTAACCAGGTGAGAATTTGTAAGTTTTGCGTCTATTTTATTGATAATCAGGGTAAAAAAAAGTGAAAAAAAGAGTACTTTTTTATTAAAATGAAAACATTTTCGCAATTTTTTTTTAAATATAGCATACAATTTTTGTACTGTATTTTCAGATATTATCAATGATAGTAAATTGCATATTTTAGTGTGTTTCATTCCATTAAATATTTTATATGAAAATTTTAAATTAAATTAGGCTTAGCAGGGAAATTCACCCGGTCCCATGCGTGCGTATACTCTGGGAACGTGCGGGCTTCCTTCTCCTGTTGTCGGTCCTGAAGGGGTTAATAGTAATTATAGCTTAAACACGTAAGATGATTCATGTGCGCAGACTTTCGTATGCAAGTGTATACACACAGAACAGTTATATAAATATATAAATGAGCAATGATACTGTGTTAATATCTTTCAAAACTTGTCTGTTATGTCACCCATCTTCCGAGACTTTTAGCTCGATAACTAAGGGTCACGACAGATAAATGATTCAGGATCGGATTTCATAATCATCAATATTTAAATTGAATCACTGTTGGAAAGCCATCATGAAATAGTAATGAGTTATAAAGCCCATTAAATGGAAGTTATTCTACTTAGTCGCAAAATATCTACTTCGTAAATAAGGAAGTTAAGAGAGTTAAGTATGAATTTAAGTTTAGTTCACTCGCATAACTTGATTATGGATCAAAACTATAACGTCTATTTTGCTAATAATTCTCGTAGAAGTTTAAAGCAATGTAAATCAGTGCTCCGCAAACTTTTAACATTTGCTACCCAATTTTCAATCATAATTTTCCTCCCTCTTTACAATAACAATATATTGATTGCACAGTTAAAATGTACTTCGGTGCTAAATCTGCAATATACTATAATTATAAACTATAAAAGTTATCAAGATAAGTATTAAATGTTGTGCACAATACTGATACATTTATTAATGTATTATATCAGTGTAAATGTGTATTTAAATTTCATTATGTTAAAATGTATTTTGTTTTGCTTCATTTCAGTAAATTAATACTTATTTTCGACTTTTAAATATGCTCGAGCCCCTTACCTAGGGATATCACGCCCCACAGTTTGAGAAACGCTGATGTAAATAGAAATGAAAACAACGAAGCCATGTATGTATCAAATAATGTTACGTCTTTAACAATAGTTTTTGTTTATAAGCGGGGTCAAATGTTGAAAAGGAATGAAATATCTTGCATCTTAGAGTCAAGATTTAGTTAATATTTCAGAGTTAGTGTTTAGCGATTGATATTCCATTAAAAAGTATGAAAAATGTCACAAGGAAAAAAAAGCAATAATTTCAATAGAATTCCTATTTTATGGTAGATATGTTCCTTAAAAAAAACCCGTTTCATAAAATCTGAGAAAGTAAGATGGAATTGAAATAATGAACATTATTTAATTTGAAAACTCCTAAATGTTAGGAAAAATCAGCTGTTTAATTTCTATATATGTGTATACATTTACATTTATATACTAGATATTTATACATTTTGTGTTATAATATTAATACGTTAATACAGGGGTGGAGAACTAGTGATCTGTGGGTCCCTTGCGACGCTCTAAGATATTTTTGTGGCCTGCTAAGACAATCAGAAAGCCAAGAAGACAGAAAATGTTTTCTCTATATTCCTATAGAAAATTCCTCTCTATATTCTACAGAAAATGTTCCCATTACTTTAAGCCAATCATTAACTTCTATCATCTAACTCCTAACCTCTCTCTTTCTCGATCCTAAAAGCTAATGCTTAAATATAAGTCTTGATTTACATAAACCACATCTTCTTCTTTGGAATAAAGTTTTCAATAGAACAATATTTAAAGGGGGGAATAGTTTTTCCCTAGAGGATTAGTAGGAGGCTTGCGAATAGACCCGTTACAGTGTGATAGGGTTTATTAGTCTCATTCGACTGGTTATAAAATTAAATGGGTTTGCAGCTATGGATATGAAATTAGCACAGTAAATAAATTGTATAAAAATGCCACTGTTTTACTTCACACATATTTATTGATTTTTATGGTATAACTGGTGCCCTTTATGAGATAAAAAATTTTCAAATGAAAGTAATTATTTTAAAAAGATAAGGCCCTCTGGTATCCTCAACTTCCCCAAAGTGTCCTTCGAGCTAGTGGCGGAACCCACGCATCCGCAACCCCCTTATTTTGGGAGAGGGCAAGGTTCTAGGGGGCCCAAAACCTGACTTTGCAGGGTGGCCCAAATGTTATCCGTTACGCCACTGATTTGAGCCAAAATAGTTACCCACCCCGGCATTAAGAATTAATATAATATTCGTAAGTAATTTAATTAGTGACTAAACAAATAAATTATAATTTAAAAAACTAAAAAACACCCTTTTATGGTTAATCGAAGTAAGTTGTAAATTTATCTTTTAGTCGCCAAATCTGGAAATGGGTTATGAAATTAGTTGCCAGATGCGGGAGGGGATCTAAAAATGGGAAATCGTTAATCCTGATGATCTTGATCAGGACAATGGAACAAAATGATCAAATTATTGTTTGTCATCGGTCCTGGACCAGTGAACAAAATTTCGAATTAATCTGACCTTTTAAAATGTGTAAAAATTGAGCTCAAAGATTCCGTTACATACAAGTGATGCTCATTAAAAGTTGTTAAAAATAGAAATGATGGTTATAATGAAAAGCAAATATTGTGTGCTTTCTAAAAATATAAAATCTTTGATTCAAAAATATCAGAACTGATATGAATTTATTGAGCCGTTTTCTTTGACAGTGGAGTAAATCCATTTTTGATAAAAAGTTAGTTAATTATAGCATTAAATGCTCTCTGCTGTTAGTTTTTTTTAAATTTTTTATCTATGGACAGTTCCCAAAAATATTTTCAAAATTTTCATCATTTTGTCAATATAAATTTACGTCGTTAATGGGATTACAAATATAATTACTTTGAAAGTGGTAAATATCTCCACATATAATATAAAATGGACTTATAAACCACTTTCAAAATAAACGGCTCAATTATCCATCGCTACTTATTGATAATAATCGCATTTGTGAACAGCAAAATGAATCGAAATTACTTTTCTCATTAGAAAGATTTACCACTGCAGCTATTCTGAAATCTAATAAAAAATTTTGTACAGTAATAACGTTTTCAGAAAATGAACTGCTATCCGATATACTTCGCAGTATAGCCTTATTTATTAAAAAATTTTTTGAAGGTTTTGCAAATGTTTTTAAATAATCCTTATGGGTAAAGAACTGAACAAATCTTCATATCTTAGTGGAATTTTAGAATTAATTCTACATCTGGATCATTGTTAAGAATCGATCATGTCTAAGGCCTTTAAACAACAACAAAAAATTCCTTAGGAATAGAGTTATACTCTCGGAAAAAGCCCGTGCAACGCTGGGCTTAACAGAGTAGAAACAGACTAGTCCGAAGAGGAAAAGAGGAGGAAGAAACTTCGATAAAGGGAATTTTAATTATATTAATATATAGAAATCAAACACACACTCCAGGAAGTGATGACATCGAGAGGGAAAAAGGAATAGCTATTTTTTCCATAGGCAAAAAGTAACACACTCGAAAAAGCCCGTTTAACGCCTGGACATGAAGCTAGTATTTTTTTAAAAAAATATTCTTGATAACGAACTGAGGAAATCTTCAGACTGGCAGAAATTTAAGATTAATTTTACATCTGGATCATTGTTAAGAAGCGACCAAGTTAAAGACACTTAAAAAATAAACTAGAAGTTAATTGATGAATTTCTCTTTTCAATCATCGATCTTAATAGCAAAATTAAGAAGCAGTATAAATAGCTAGGAACGTAGATTTTTTCTTCAACCGTGTTTTTTCAAACCATGAAAAAAGAATAAGTGTACTTAAAGAAGTGTACAAAAATTTTTAAGGAAATAAGCTTGAAAAAAAATTACAAATATATAATTTTCTACCTCGTTCTATTAAGCTAGACGTATTCAATACGATTTTTTTTCCAAAAAAGCTGTGGAATAGGTATTTTACCATCGCAGATCTAATACATTCTCCGAGAGCTGGTATCACTTTTTAGTGCGGCACCATATAGCTGGCACCCAAGCCATACAGGCACTCTAGGATCTTTAACATGTCGTATAATCATACTACATGAACATTGTTGATTTTTTACATCATGAAATTTCACCGACATGGGCCTGGGTCGAAACCGAAAACTTGGGCTTAAAAAGGACAGCGACAAATCAAATATGCCTCCCAGTCGGCAATTCAATACAAATAGGTATGAGAAATATCAGGTTACAGTGACAAAATAATTCTCCGAAACTAGATAGCACCCATTTGTGTGCTTCTCATGTAACTAAATCGAATTGATCTACCCTTTCCACCCCTTTTGTCATTCCAATAAATTATCTACTTTGATTTCTAGCTCAGTATTCCCAGAATTATTGTTCACATTCTTCATGTCTTTTGCTTGTATTGTTTAAGTAATTCTTTTATCCTTTGGTAATACAGCCATAAGGAATTACTATTATTCATTTCTTCCAGTGATACCTGTAATTTTTTATGCGCGCAACACAATATCCCCCACACACATATTCACAATTATGTTCATCCTTAGAAATGAAAAATTAAGCTAGATACAAATTTTCATTTCATCCAAATGTTCTCGAGATAATAGATAATTATTTTGTTAACTCTGTGAATATAAACTAAAGCGTATTAAACAAGAGAATTAATGTAACAAAAAATATACATTAATGTAACCTGAATACGAAATAAATTAATACAGCACGGATAAATATACATTAATATAATACGAATTAATATGTAATAGTATAAGCCCGAAAAAAAAGTGTATATATTAATATGTAATATATAATACATCTATTTATAATGTTATCACAAACTAATATGAATTAATATTTTTCAATATGAAAGGAATAAATGTTTATTAATATAATGAGATGTAACGTTTATTATGTGAAGAAACTTATTTTTAATAAATGTGTGAGATGCTTATTATTCTGAGTAAATGCATATAGTTGTAATTATTTTTCGGATCTTCATTTGAGGGAAATATTTAGAATTTCTGAATTATAAATTCGAAAAGACGTTATAAAGTTGTTTTTCTTTATGTTTTTTAAATTTTTAAATAATTATGTTAATTTTGTTCATAATTTTTGAGCTTGATTTATTTTTATATTCTCCGAAGCTGGTTCGAATTATAATCGATATTTTTAAAAGAAAACTCATGTAAACGTAAATGTAGAATTTGTATTTTTGAATTTTAGATGATTTTGAGATTGTTTTTTCATCGTATATTACTTAATATGTATTGATTTAAATGCTGAATGAATTTAGAATAATTTGTACTTTTGTTGTGTAAAAATATTATTTTATTTTATACATATTTTGCACTATAAATAAATAAGGAATAAGGTAATTATTTTCGAAGTAGAATTAAATTAACTTGTATATCAATAATCACAACTTATATCTCGCATTAATTAAAACTTATATTTCATATTAATTAACATATATATATCTGTATCTGTAATTATTATCTGGTATTAATTAGCTTAGTATCAGTAATTAATGTATACATCGGAAATCACCTTAAATCTCATTAAAACTTAGAGTGGAATTTTATTTTTAACTATTTTAATTTATTTGAAATCTGAGCCAGGAAACCTGCTATATAGTGACCGTTTCCTTTTTTCTTCAAGAGTGAACACAATGTAGTACTAGTCTTTTCACAGAAAAGATAATAGTTTTTTAAACATTTTTCATTTACTTTTGAATAATATAAATTCTTACACTAAAATGTCCGACTAAATTTAGTCGCATCTTATCTAAATATAACCATTCAAATTAGATTAACACATAAAATTTTTGAATGAGAAAACTCATTCAGAAAATTAACTATTATTGTTCATTAAATATTTCGCATGAAAAAGTCGATAGAAATTGTTTGTAAAAAGTACGAAAATTGATTATAAAAAGTAGTTTTGCTTAGTTTTAGACGAACTATTCATTCCCAATTTAAATGTCTAGCATTGATTTATTAAAATATCGCCTTTAATATTAACAACATAAAGTAAGACTCAATAAAAACTGGTTGAAAAAAATTGACAATACACATTACAATTAAATAATGAAATTTAATGTTGAATGATGCATTCGACATTATCTGGACAACAAAAAAAATTCGTTTTGAATTATATGTCATATTTATACGATAAATCCTCGTTATTTTGATGCAAAAACTGGACTTTAACCTCTCTTTTCATTTAGTATTATTTTAACTCTCCAGCTCTCGTTCGATATTTTTGATTTCTTACTTTATCTCTAGAGAAACTAAATTTATTTTCTGCCGAACAAAAAAAAATCCACCTTTCCTTTATACTCCAGAGACTTTATTTCCAGTGAATAACTAGTCAGCATCAAGAATCGAGTCCGTGTCGTTTCATTTTCTCAATCTATGTCAATTCTTTGTCGGTCACAGAGACTTGTGTTACGAACTCTTGATAGTGACACGAGCAGATTGGAAGAGCTTTAGTATTAATGGTACCATTCGGTTCTTTCCGATTCTCTGAAGAAGTGCTGATAACTGTTAGAGTGCCTTTCTCTCTCACATCTATGAGAATGTTGGTTCTTGAGTGTTCTGTTAAGTTTTGGGGTTCCTTTTATATTGACGTGATTAACTAAGATTGAATGTTGCAGCGTCTTTCAGATATATTTGCTTCAGTCGCGAGATCTGATCAATCCAGTAATGGACGCTTCCATTTTTTTGAAGGTAAAGTGGGTTGAGAAAGAGGGGCATTAAAAGGTGGGAATTTATGATTCTTTAAGATATTTTTCTTTAAGAAATGTAAGCAAAATCATTTGTAGGATATATCCCTGATTTTAAACCAAAAAAATGTTCGTAATAAAAATTTGCATTCTAAGTAATGTTTGAATAAAAATTGCGATTTTGTCATTCCTAGAGCAAATAGAATTATAATAATTATGTTTTACTTTAAGATAACTTTTTCTACAATTAATTTTTACACCAATGTTTCAGACCATTTTTTAAAAATAAAATTTAAATTAATTTTATTGATTTAAATTTTTTGAAATAACGGGAGCGCCAAAAATTTGTTTAAATACTTTTAATTAAAACATCACCAGTACAGGGTCCTGAAAATCCAAAACAGAATATACAGGACAACAGTATGTCTCCATCCCTTTATTCTTGCAATAACATTTGTGCAAGATGACCACTTAACAGAACCGATCCTAAAGTGACGGCCGCCGGCGTGGAAAGACCTAATGTGCTCCCCCTCAAGAGAATTTTGTATATTTTGACTAATACTCAACGTTGACGTTACAAATTCATCTACTTGTACAACAGTCAAGAGTAAGACATTAATGAAAATTCAAATAGACAAAACAATCCCTACTTTCCTCTATTTTGTTTTCCTAAATCCTCCGGCGATCATACACATTTCCCCACATTTATTTAAACATTCCTATGTCCTAGGTAATATTAACCGTGTTATAGATTTTTCTGTAAAGTGGCTGGGTGGCATGGTTGGTTTGTCACTGGCCTTCTCTGCCGAAGGTTGCGGTTTGACCCTGACCCGGATTTTCATGATGCAGAAAATTGACAGCGGCCATGTCGTATGATTATACGGCATGTAAAAGATGCCTATAGTGTCTGTGTTTGGCTTGGGTACTCTCGGCCAAATTAAATCCTAGAACAGGTTTGCATCGTCAGAGCTCAGGTGCCTCCCTCTAGGGAGGAAACTGGGCATTAAAATCACCTGCGGTGATTGGTATCTGCCTCTATGGTGATGCAATAAAAAGGAATGCCAGCTTCCGGGGAATGTACTAGGTCTGCAATGATAAAACATCAAATCAGAATCCATTAGGAACACAAAAAAATTACCCAAAAGTCATTTTTGTTAAACGTCAATCCACACAGTGCGCCACCAGTGCCGTTGATAAGCAAAAAACCATTTCTATTATGCTATTGCCGGCTCTGCCACGAATTTTCCAATCAAATGAAGAATATATGTAAAGAGAGTAGACATTAATGAATACTAGACCGTCACACTGTGTACCACATTCTGTTTTTCTTAAATTATGCTATACTATTGGGAAATAGGGATTTATTTTGGTTTTTCAATAACGATTCAAAAAAAATTTCAGCATATTTATTCAGTTTATTATAAATTGTATTTTGAGAAATTTGTAACAAAAATTGCTTGATTGATAGAACTTTATGCTGCCTGCAGTTGCCCCTTGTTTGGGCCGTCCGTGTGCTGTCAAGCCCATCACACCTGCTAGGCCTCCAAAATGTTGCCCGACACAGCTAAGGTGGTCCAAAACGTTCGTTACAGCTGAATGTATATAATACATCGGAATAAATTCCAAAAACCGCACGACATACAGTTCGACCAATGCTGTAAAAGGTTAACGATACACAAGTTCTTGAAATAGCCCTACAACCAGAAGTCGACTGTATTGAGATCGGCCATCTTGCTACATCGATCAATCATCCTATCATCACCAGAATAAGAAAGTAGGAATCGTCTTACGGGATTGGCATGGTATGGAGGTGTGCTATTCTGCATGAAGCTTATTACAGATACAACAACTCTGTAATTTTATACGGGCACGACTAAAAATAATTTTTGCTGCTAAAAACAATCCAACTTCTTTGTGAGCTCTTTCTTGTAAACTGCACATCCTTTCTTCTTTTTTTAATGAATTTTTAAAGTTTAAATGAACTTTCGGCTCATACGGTATAGTGACCATAATTTCATTTTGATGGAAATTAGCTTTTTTCTTCTTTTAAAGTCTCTGTTTTTCCCCTTATCTTAGCATCTAGAAGGATTATTTAATATGTGCATGTATGTGTTGAAGATCCCCGAATCCATGATCAGACATAGCATATATTTTTTTCTGTATAATGTAGTAATTAAGCGAGTCTTATTGGTATGATCAGCGGTCACAGTAGTGTAGTAGTCAAGGTAATGGACTCTTGGTCGTCGTGTCATAATAGTAATGATCAGGTTTAATTTTTGGGATGAGAATAAAAACAATGTATAATTATTTTGAAAGCTTATATTTAGTAATTAGAAGGTAATGTTTTAAAAATATTTTGTCCCCATTTGGGCCATTTGAGTTAAATAATGTTGGTACTGTTAAAACGTTTGGCAAAATTTTTTTTCTTACTGAAGTAAAATGTTAAAAATTATCAAAACTAATGACTTTTTTTTTGCTGTTTTTTTAAAAAAATTAATATTTAGATTATACTGGATTGCTGAATATTTCCAGACAGATATTTTTAATGAAATTCGTAAAAAAAAAGTTTGGATAACTATCATAATAAATACTATTTTTAGCATAGTTATTTTAAGCATTTATTAGATGTTTCGCATATCAAACAGACAGTTATTTGCATATTGTCTAACAAAAAAGATGCAGTAGTCATATAAATAAAAAGCAGAAATGACTTTAAAAATGTAAATAAAGACAATAAAAGGACTTAAGAAAAACTGCATAATCTTACTTCTGGCAATTCAAAATGCTAAACATAAAAAAAAATGTTTAAAACTTCACTTTGACGTATAAAAGGGAAAATATTCTTCTCTCTTGAGCTTTGAATGTAATTATTAAAAGGCACAAAGAGAGAGATTTACAGAATAGTTTTAAGGCTAATGGCAGTTCTGATGATTATTTTTGCTAATGTTTAGTATTCAATTCTCAAAGGGCAATGCTATTTTCTTCTGTAATGCAAGGATGGAATAAATTCGCGTCTTGGTTAAAATTTTTATAAGTATTTTGAAATGAAAATTTTTATAAAATTTCTTATGTATTTTATAAGTTATTTTTTTAATTTTTTGTAACTTTATTTTCAATTTTTTTTTTATTTTTTGTTTTTTAATTTTGTTATTGTTGTTGAGTTATTCCACCTGATCTATCTGTAGTCTAGACTAAGTCCATGGGTACAAGAATTCTCAAAAAATCATAAAACAGAAAAGGATTGGTGTATATGTCCTCCGTGTCAAGACCCGCTCAATCTAACCCTTTCGAGGGCCAATTATTTCTCTTTTGAATTTCTAGCAGTTTTTTTTATGTTTTATTAATAACTAAACAATAGCATTTAAGGAAATATATTTTACCCTACCCACCCCAAGGAAGCATTCACCGTCATAAAGAAAATTAAATTTAATGGTGATTATTTCCCCTGAAAAGATAAGATGAACGTTGCAATGCACAAGGAGACATCATATGCTACACAGATGTAGGTCCTCTTTTCTTGTCCCTTTCTGCTTCATTTCTGTAGTTGGAAACCATCTTTGGCATATGATTTCCCACACTGGCTAAGCACACATCATCCAGAACTGCACACTTCTTTGCTTGGAAGCTAGGAGGATGTCCTTTCCTTTTTCTTGAGAAATATTCGTCTATTGGGTGACGAGCTAATGCTATATGGTATGTTAACTGGAATAAACTATTTTTTTGTTTACTTGCCACAGTATGAAACTATTTATTATGGCAAGGTCAATAAGAAAATAAAAGATACGATGCCACCATTTTACAGATCTTATTTAGTATCTTCCTTTTCTTTGATCGAAGTGATAAATCCCTCCCTTGAAATCGTTATATACAGCGACAGCTTTTGTGTGGGTACAAGGTATTTCTTCTTTAGTACCATCTTTGTTTGTTCGATTTACAGATGTCATAAAGATGGGAATTGATCTTTCCATCGTTATAATAGCAAGACCAACATATTATAATGGGTTTGCACTTTTTACAAGTGTATTTTGTAAGATCTTGTAGATGGGAAGTAATCTTCCCAAGGCTTACAAAAGGATTAATACATATTATGGATAAGTCTACAATAAGTTACAGCTGGTGCAGATCGGACAGGTTTTTTTGTCCCTTAAAAAAGGAGAGGAACTTTTTGTGGTCACTTGCAAATCTGGAAATGGTAGACTGGACGACTCTGCCCACCTTGATGGTAAGGCCTGGGGTCTGCCTATTATAACTTGGGTGTGTCGGGGGAATTTTCTATAGTTGCCGATATGAGATTTTTATAAGTAAATATGGCTTTAAGAATGTATTGTGGGGAAGGGAAAGTTCTGTCGTGTTTTCACGTTTTACTTAAAATTTAATCTAAAATATAATGCCCTTTATTAGTTACATCTGTCTGCCAGCTTTCTGGTAGCTTATCATACCCCTTGGAAAAGAGGTCTTTTGTTCGGGAGACAAATAGTTCTTCTACTGCCATTTGGACACCCTTATAATTTATGTATTCATTTCCATCAAGAAAATTTTGAAGCGAGCTGAACAAATGATAGACAGATGGTGCAATACCCAGGAATATATGCTGGAAGAGGTAAAATTTCCCAACCCATCTCTGCAGTTTTTAATGCGATGTTTCTTGACACGTTTAGTAAGTCTAGAGTTGTCTTGATGAAGAATTACACCTTTCTTTTGGCTAAAGATGGACATTTATGTTGAATTTCTTTATTCAAAACATCAAGTTGCGAACAAAAACAACCGTTACATTTTCTTTCAGCAATTCATAGTGCACTATACTCTTGCTATCTCACCAACAACACAAAATAAACTTCTTCTGATTCACGCCAACTTTGGATGGGGATGGTGCCGTCTCCCTTGGTAAACATAGGTTTTTTTTAACCACGAGTTTATACATTATCCACTTTTCATCTCTAGTCGCCAAGTGGTCCAAAAATGGTTTTCTTTTGTGACGATCAGGATTTGAAGAACATGTTGAAATTCTGACCATTATACTATTTTGACTTAATTCGTATAGCACCCACAAACAGAGTTTGGACAAGAAACCAAGCCCTTTAATGTAATCCAAAGCATAGTCTGAGAAATTCCCAGCTTAAAACTCATTTCTGTGGAAGTTAAAGTGGAATTTGTCCTGACAATACTGCGTAGAACTTCGTCATTTACATCTGATGGTCTTAATGATCTGGATTCATGTCTCAAAGAAGAATCACCCAACTGAAGTTTCACAAACCATCTTTGGCGTGTTTGAGCTGTTAGTGCTTCATCTCCACACATGTCACACAAGTTCCTTTTTTCTTCACCCCATTATTCCCTTTTTGGAACTCAAACAACATACATTGTCTCAAGTGCACTGTTTCTTCACTCATGTTGTAAAATTTACAAGTTTAAAAAAATGACTAAATGCGAACAAATGTTTATAAATCATTAATAGTATACTAATCTAACTGTTTAAACCAATTTCTGTCGGATTCGAATTCTTGCTAAGGATCGACAATGCATAAAATTGAATGTGTTTAAAAACGACAAAACTCCTCTTATACCAAATATAATTGAAATGAAGAACAATAGGTACAATGACTTCAAGGAACCCATTCCTACAATCTTTTAGGTTGTTTTCAGTTTTAAAGATTAAGGTATCCGAACACGTTCAGAGAACTTTTTAACAAAATAGCATACTAAAACATTATAAATGATCTTTTAGGACTCAATACCAATAAATATTACTATTTAACTATCAAAATTTAAAATAAATTACCTGAATTTTCCAAAATCACAATTATAAGTGCAAATTTTATCAATATTTTTGAAAAATTACAAAGCAGTTAGAGAAAAAAGTAATAAACATATATTAGTAATAGTATTACTAAAAGAGATTAGATACATTTATCTAGAAAATGTACAAAAATTGTATATTTTTATTAAAATTTAAAAATTTTAGAGCTGATTGTGTAAACATTATAAGAAATGTTACATTTTTTATGAGACCATTATATAAATAACAAGTCATAACTCAAAAAGTATTCATACAATAAGAAATATTTTAGTACATTCTCTAGAAAATAACATAAATATCAGGTTCAAAACGTTTTATAGAAATACATTCGTAATATTTTGAGTTATCAGACTTGCCATGATAGATTTTGAGCAATTTAAATGCCCACCTCTGTTAGATCAAAAACCCACTTCCGGTTTTTCTATATTTATAAAATTGATTGTAACTTGGTCTCTAGGTAGTGTAGAAACAAAACAAAGTAAGTTTCGTAAAGTCAAAAGATAGCTCTATTCAATAAAATAAAAAACAAAAATATCTGTCTTGACTGAATTTGGTCATTTTCAACGTGTTCGGACACCTTAAATGTTTTTCAAAGTTTCATGAATTTTTATAGTTTATATTATTTTTATAATCATAATTTATATTTTTTCCGTAAAGTTTTAGTTTAAGTTTTTTCCTTTTCAATATTAATTTTCTACTCCATAAGTTTATTTTTCCAGATGAACAAATCTAGCAGATAATGAACTACAAAATTATATCAGCAAAAATGTACATGGTACCTTTTGACGTATCAATAGATTTAAAATAAGATGTAATAGATAAATACTTTGGCAATATAAAACAATAGTAATTTAATAAATTAGAAAACTAATACATTCTGCTAAAATTCTATCTTACACTATTAAATGAAACAAATTCACTCGATTTTTGATTTCTTTTCTTGATGGGAAATTAGAATAGATGTTGAACATGAAAATTAATCTAAAGAGATTAAAATTTGTATGCATTAATGGTATTGACGTAATAATAACAGTTCGGGTAATTATTAAAGATATAATGTTACGCAAATGATTTAACTGTAAGAGTATTGAGATTTACATGCATTGCTATTATTTATAATTTTTTAGTCAAAAATATACTTAAAACAACAAACAACGTACAATTATAACATTAAATATTCAGAAACGAGAAAATATGGATGAATTACTTATTAATTACAGCCTGCGAAAATCTGAAAAATTTCATTTTGTTAAAATATTCAGATTTTTAAGAAAAATTTGTTTTGAAGAAAGCTAGGATGCTAATAAGAATGAGTTGATCAGATTAATTTAAGTTTTTTTTTTTGCTGATGCGTAAATAAAATATTCATCCTTGGATATTTTTATCTGGATTTGTTTATAATGTAAGATGTATAGGCTTACTTAAATATAGTTATCATAAAATTTTCTGAAATTCGCTCAAATTAGTTAAATAAAAAAAATTTAGATTTAATTCCCATAAGGACAGTTTTACATAATGTATGATGAACAAATAATGCACATCAGTGTATTAGAAACTTACTAGATATATTTTTCTTATAATTTCATTCGTTACGCTGTACAACGGAAATAAAGAAAAATTTTCACTAAAACTCATATATAGGTTTACATTTTTATTTTTGAGATTTCTCATTTCCACTATTCTGTTCTTTTTATATTCCTAAAAATATCCAATCTTTGTACAGAATTGGATGTTAAAGATTAAATTAAATATGTTAGATTCAGGGTTGGGTTTAATGAGTTTCTCTTTGGAGAAATATTATTTATAAACTTAGGTTAAAGTACAAAAACGCAACAAATATCATTAATAAAAACAAAGAACAAAGATTATGGATGGTTTGTTATAGCGACCACATTCTTCCCTCACTTGTCCTGTACCAAAGATGAGTGGTTGTTAGAGGACGCTTCTGATCCTTCGGACAGTTTACAGTTATTCCCATAAGAGCGGCTCCATTTGAATTTTTTTTTTCATTTGTGATTTTATACTAAAAAAATAAAATTCTAACTATATACTTACATGTATAAGTAATCAAATGAAAGATAAATAATTTTTGCAATGAATGCAAACTTTTTTGTCGAATGAATTGAGTATTACTTATTTTTGCAGTGAGTAGGGTTTTGAAATTCGGAATCATTACTCAAGAGTCAATTAATTATTATCTCAATAGTTACAAAAATTTATTTAATCTTTTCCTCGTATTACATCTAAATTTCTTATTATATCATCGAAAGGAAACCAATTGCAATTTATATGAAAACAAACGTTTTATTTGTATGTTCCATAAAATCTTATTCAAAAATATACTCTTAGGACATTTTATAGGTATAGAGCATATTATTTTTATAGAAACGAGAGATTCGGGGTATGGAGTACTCAAACAATAAACCTTTTCTTAAGCTTATATTCGTGAATATTGAAGTATATTTACATGCCTATATATATATAATTTTTATATTATTATTCTACTGTGTTTTTATATTACTTTATTCACACAACGTTACACTTCTTTTGGGAATAATGAAAAAGTTCTACGTTTGCTCTCAGTTTAGTTAGAGATACCCTTAATACAAAAAAGGATATAATATAAGAGAATTTTTATTTTTATATTCATCAAGGAAGATAGTCTAGAAAAATGTGTGAAAGAAATGAAGAATATAATGCAATCCATGAATCGTTCTTGTAATATTATAATTGGATTATTTTTTATTGTGAAAGCTTGTATTTTCTTGAAAAAATAATGGTATTGTATAGTTATATCTGCATTATGATTATTTTAGAAGTTATATCTGCAGAATGATTATTTTAATAGTTATATCTGCATTATAGTTATATCTGTATTATATTTATATACATCTGCATTATGATTAATTTTATTTTCTTCAAACATTTCTCTTATAAATCTTATATAATTTCCTATTTACTATATTTTAGCTTTAATAAATCTTGTTTTAAAAGAAATTAATATAATATTTTTGTTCTCTTTTTAAAAAAATTATTACTTTATCTATTAAATTTATCTAATATCTTTATTGTTACTTTATCTATTAAATTTATCTACTATCTTTATTGTTACTTTATCTATTATTTATCTATTATCTTTATCATTAATTTATCTATTATTTTTATCTATTATCTTTATTATAACTATATATATTAAATTTATCTTTTATTTTTATTATTACTTTAACTATTAAAAACTTAATGTAAAATATCTTCTCTAGAACATTTTGTATTCTAAAACTGTGCTGAAATCCAACATTGCTATCTCAAAAAATTAATCTAAACGTAAATTTTAACTAAAAAAAAATCAGTCTTAACCCCTTAACCTGTCAATTTTTTTACCTAAAATTTTTAAAAAATGATATATTTTCTGCTGCATATAATTAACACCATATTTAATAGAATGAAAAAATGGAAGAATTCGAATTTATACTTTAAATTTTAATTTAATCCCTTTTTTATTTTACAATTGTGGAACACACACACACACACACACACACACACACACACACACACACACACACACACACACACACACACACACACACACACACACACACACACACACACACACACACACACACACACACACACACACACACACACACACACAAACCTTGATGTTTTTTGTAAGTACAAGCTGCATGCTACGAAAAATGCTTCCTATATCTTTAAAATCTTTTTCATGTTTGTATTTTTTCTTACGGATGAGGGCTTTGTGTGTATGTGTATGTGTGTGCATTTTTATATATATTCGTACAATTTGAAACAGGCTGTAATACAAAATATAACATTGCAATCAGAAGAAAAATATCTGGCCGCGTTTTGGGTTATCTTTCCATTTTTATTTCTTCTCAAATAGTAAATTGCACATTGTCTTGTCTGAATGATTGTTTTCAATAATGCTCTCAATGATACAAAGCCGAATTTCTGGAAGTGTGTTTACCTGTTCTTTTTTTTAAAGTAGGCCATATAGCAGTGTTGAAAAAAGAAAAAAAATTCTGAAATATATTTCCTCTTTATTTGATTATTTCAAAGCTTATCAAGAAACACTAATATCACTGAACCATTCACTTGAAGAATAATCCAGATAATCATTTGATAGTTCTGAATCTGTATCCAAATTTAATTAAATCTTTTACTAGAAAGTGTTTTTGTTTGTTTATTGATAATTTGAAAAAAAAACTGAGCCAGTCTATATATATAAGCAGACAAGTGTATTGCATAAAAAGTGAAAGAAAACTTTAAAAAAATCTAAATTCTTACCTTTATCAAAGAAAAATTATCGCATTTACCACCAAGAGAATGCCAGACGAAAAGCATTTCAGCGCCATAGACAACCTGCATCATCTTAGCACAAAATAATATTACAATAATAATTAAAAATATGCTAAAATCACAAAAAGAAAGAATAAAATACCAGAGCCCCACACAGAGTATCGTCAAACCAGTTGCGGTTAGATTTCGGCATCTCGTACGGTAAGAGGTTAATAAAATACCTGATTCAAAAACAAATCCCCCAAAATATCATTTTTAAAAGGAAAAAAAAATCATTTCCTGAGATCAACATTTGATGGTATCAATAATTAAAAAAATGTAATATGTTAATAACATTATTAAGGGTAACATTTTGGTACGATATACACACAATTTTTTAATTAAATGATTTCATACGTTTTTTGTTGCCTCCTATGTGTATGTATGATACAAAACAGATTTTGAGTTTAAAATTTCATAAAAAGCTAACCATTTAATTTTTTTAAGGAAAAACTTGAAACTTATGAAGTGATTTTAAAATACTACTCCTCCTAGAAAAATTAATGTACATATATGAAATTTTATATACAAGTACATCAAACTATGTATAACATGAAAGTTAGTATGGGTTTTGCGATAATATGATTGGGAAAGGAATAAAGAAGAAAATTACCTAAGAAATATGTAAATTTTAAGTTCAATTATTTTTTTAAGAAATACGTATTGCTTTGATTAAAAAATACATACCGACTTTTATTCCATGTACAATTAATTAGCAGCAAATGAAAAAATTTCCAAGTAAGGTAAGTAAGTTCCGAGGTAAGTTAGTTTAAAGTTTTTATGTGCCATTGGGATGTTAATAAAAACAAACGTAAAAGTTATCACAACTCTACGATTTTTAAAGCTTTCAAATTTTGTGAGTTTGTAGAAAATAATTAAGGCTAAAAAAATATGATTTAGAAATGGAAAAAAATTAAGAATAATAATAATAATAAATTATTTAGGCTATAAAAAATTAGATTTGATTTTTTGACCAATTTTTATCAATTGAATTTCCTTCAAATTCTTTTAGTACACCTAAATGAATGAGAGAATAACGAAGTCATAAGAAACGTTTTCTTGCTGCTTCTCACTTAAAATAAACCCATCACACATTAAATATACCCCAAAGATGATTTATAATATTTATATGTCCCTCACACAAATGAACTAATTGATTAACTTAAGAACCGATGCCTCAGTAATGATGATAAATAAACAAGAGTTGATAGAAGCTCATCATTTTCTGAAAAGGGCTTAGGTCTATCTCACTAAATTTTCGTCCAGTTTCTTAAACTTGACACAGAATAATGATATTGCCATGATATTCTCAGAATATCTCTGTATTAAGCTGAGGGGAATAAAACAGAGCAGAGAGATGATGTTACTGTCCCTTGACACCTAAGGAAGTGCAAAGTCGTGTAGCTTCCTCTGAAAATTGTTTTCGTTTCAAAGCTTTCTCCCTTCCTGATTTCAGAATATGTAGAGGTTTATCTATGGAGTCTATATTCTAAAGTAATATAACTCTAAAATTAGTCAGAGTAAACATACAGAAATAGATTTTTTTCTCTATGGAAAAAAAAAGATGGAATCACACATTATTTTAAAAATATTGTTTAGATGTAATTTGCGAATACACATGTATATGAGAGGAAACAATAATGGCTGTAAATGTGCTACGTTCTTTATTTGCTTAATTAATATTAGTCTAGACTAGCGATCCTTAACCTGCGGCCCATCAGGCCTTTTTAAATGGGCCCGGTCATAGCCATTGCTCTGAGAAATTCATTTATTAATGAAAATTTAGTGGGAAATTCTTTGTTAAAAAATCAAATATATCAATTTTGCTTTTTGCTGTCGATGTCGTATGGAGTGAAATGATATTTTCTTTTCTTATTAGTGATAATAGACAACAGTGGAGTAGCGACCATTTTATGAGTGGAACTAATTCCTAACTATCTTTCATATCTTGCAAGCGAAAAATATTTGAAGAAAATAGATTGTTTGAAGACGATTGGGAAATTGACTGTTTTGCAGTGAAAACAAGCATGGTTCAGTAATTGTTTGATTTGTCACGAAATGTATAAAAAAATACCAATATACATAAATCGTTCAATGACACATTTCCTCGAGGATCTCTTACAAGAGATGATAAATACGCTTTTTTGAATAATCTTTACAACAGCAAAAAAGTGTTTTAATGGTAATGTCATAGCGATTACAAAAGCACCTTATGAAAGTTTTGATATCATTGGCAACTATATGAAACCGTTTATTGATGCAGAAATTGTGAAAGAGTTATTCTTAAATGCTTCCAATTTAGAAAAATTTAGTGACAAAAATAAAAAAAAATATTAATTAAAAAATGCAAAATAGGAGTTTTAATATTTTGATTAGTTTCCACATTTTAAACTGTTTATTTAATCTTGGTCTCAAAGCATTTCTTCCATCTCCCCCCCTATTGATCCTCCTGTTGCGGCCCGCGTGAAACAGCCGTTATATGTATGCGGCCCACATGAAATAGCTAACATATGTATACGGCCCGGCAGAGAAAAAGGTTGAATACCCCTGGTCTAGACCAGGCCTTCGGCAATCCTTAAGCTCTAGCGTACCTAACCAATCTACCAATATGATTCAGCGTGCCACACAGTAGGTCAGATTTGAAAAAAATGGATTTACGTGATGATGCATGCAGAGATAAAGAACAGAGGTCAATAATATACATTTACAGTTTCATGATATATTAATTTTGCATCATTTAAAGTAATTTATTAACACAAAATAAGCGATATAAAATACTATTCCTTCAACATAATTGAAAAAATGTACACATATTATATATCTTTTAAACATATTTATTAAAATAAAATCAAACAACAGAAAATATATATATATTTTCCTGCAGTGCTGTTAAATAAAAAATAAATAAATGGTTTAATTCGAACCTTATGTCTTATGTCTACTTCATATCGCAAATCAGGGGTATAATTTGTGACCTTCAATTTGAGACTATTCTGAACATTCAGATGTTAAAAATCTTCTTCGTAGACTGAAAATAATTTTCACATGAGAAAAGATTTACTCACATAGATATATAGAACCAAAATCAGAAAGCAGAGTACATGCAATTTTCTCTATTCAAACAATTAAATTTCTCCAACAATGACATTCAATAATTTACAAAATATCCGTAAATTTATCTTTCATATTTTTTCGTGATTCCGTAACCGACCGTAATTGCGTGAAAATGTTTGTCAAGTATCAACTTCTATCCACTCAAAAATTGACAAATTTGTAGAAAAGTGTGAAGTGTCACTGAGAATTGTACCACGTAGTAAATGTGGCACGTGTGTCATAGGTTGCTGCCCCTTGTGTAGACTTCTTCAGTGCACTATAATGCAGAAATAGTTATTTTTAAGTAATATTTATTGAAAACCATGGTTAAGGCGCAGAAAAATCTTTCGGACCCATTGGAAATTAAAAATGTACTTCGTTAGGGTGATGCCCTAGCGCATAGGATCCCAACCTTTTCTGAACTGGTGCCCCCTTTTCTGGTATATATTTCGATACCATCCCTTTTTTAGTGTATATTTCTTGACACCGCCCCATCCCACTCTAGAGAAATAAGAGTGTACATAATACATGGTGAAAACAAGAGTTAAGTTTTAAAAGATATCCTATTACTAAAAAAATATTTTTTTAAATTTCTTTTTTTAAGCCCCAATTTTTTTACTTACGATTCTGAAATATCAATTGTCACAAATATATTTAAATGTGTAATATTATATATTTTAGTCACAGGTAGGATATTGTTGGAATTGAAACGCTACTGAATTTCTTCTTCATTTAAAAGAGTGGAATAAAAGTTTTAGCTTACTGTTTTGATGATACAAAGTAATTCATAATAAACTACTGCTTTCAAAATAAATATAAATTGACAGTTTCAGCCTTTAAAGAATCACGTTAATTCCTGGTTAACATATTTAATTATGTTTCTTGGATAATATACGTAATGAAATGCAGTGGACGAAACATGTTTCCTACTGCTCACAGACAAAGACAACACGTGCACTACAGAAATTAAAATGCACTATATCAATTTAATGTAGGTCTGAATGTAATTTAATCTTTAATTTTTTCATCCCAAACTAGCGAAATATGTGAATTTTCGTACATGTGATATAGAAATGATTAAGTATATACAATCGACATAAGGTAAACAGTATTAAAGTTTGCTTTTGCTTATACATAATCAGCGTGTATTTTAGTCTTCTTTGGTTAATCTGCCCAAGCCCCTACGTGCCATCTCAACGCCCCCTAATTTTCTCTGGGTCTTGTACTGCCCCCCTGAAAGCCTCAAACGCCCACAAGAGGGCGTTATCGCCCACGTTGAGAACCTAAGCCCAACGTGTCTTCTTTTTAATCTAGCATTAGAAAAAGTGGTAAGAGATTCGAATATCGATACCAGAGAAAATAATTTTAATAAATCAATACAATTGTTGACTATTGATGATGACATTGATGCCATTGCTCGAACATCCATCGCACTATTACAAGCCTTCTTATCTCTACAGAAAGAGGCACTTTTTATTGGACTGAAAATCAATGAGAATAAGACCAAATAAATGCAGTGCACTAAATCTTGTTTTAATAATTTCTGCTTTAAAATTGAAGTGCATAATTTTGAAGTTGTTGCCAGTATCACTTATTTAGGTTTGGAAAATAACAATAGAAATAATTGTACTACTGAAATCCAAAGGATAATTCCTATGACTAATAGATGTCTTAATGAAATACGAAAATATATGAAATCGAATTTAATCGAAAGAAATACAAAGGTTCTATTGTACAAAAGTCTCTTGAGTATGAACTTATGCATGTAAACTTGGTCCATGTGTTTTTAGTATATGAGAACATATTATCTACGAAAGGAAGATTTTAATATTTATTTTGGGAGAAATTCAGGAAAATGGAACGTTGCAAAGAAGATTAAAGTTCGAGCTCTATCAATCATATATAAAGAATCTGACATCGTTAACTTCATCAAAATACAACGAATTAAATGGACAGGTCACGTTGTCAGAATGAATGAAGACCACCCCACTAAAAGAGTCTTCTATGCCAAACCAATTTTCATACGATAAAAGTACAGGCCAAATCTTAGATCCTAAAAAAGGATCTCCTAGTTTTGAGAACTTAGAATTGGAGAACAGGAAGAAGGAGGCTTAAGAAGAAGGCTGGCCTGGAAAAGGCTTCTTGAGAAGGCCAAGGCCCACCTTGGGCTGTTGAGCCACTGAGGAAGGGCAGGAAGGATTTGTTGAAGAAAAGAGTAAGCAAAATGAAATCTAGTATAAAATATTGTAAATAAAGTCTGTTGTTTTATATGCAATATGATTGTTTTTATATTTGTTTGGAATGTCTACAATGCCTCGCATCGTCGGTCGTACCCATCCAAAATTTTACCGGGAACATCACTAATGTTTCAAAAGAGCCCTTACCATATTTTGCTCCAAAAACAATTTTTAAAATTTATTTTTAGGGATTTTTTTTTTGATAAAAACCCTTTCTTGAGGAAGAAATTGTGTGTGTATGTGCAAAGTCATTAAATGCCGTGATATGCAGCCAACAGTGGGAAACCGTTCGGGATCATGTTTAAAAAACGATTATTGCATTTATTGATACCTTTTGATTTGGCAAAGTTTAAGAAAGGGTTTTGAAGAAATCAATTTACAAGAGGGGTTGCTGAGGAGATATCAAAAATCCAAGTGTTCGAATTATTTGATCTCTACAGACTTGAAATTTTGCAAGTATGTATATTTTGTTGAGTTGAGATCAGCTATGAATGAGTCTTTAGGAAATCTTAATGGGAAGAGTCTTTTAAATCTAGAAATGTGGGGTATGAAAATATTACAGAATCTTTAGATATGAATAAAAGCATACATTATCATGAAATACCCAGCAAAGCAGATGGGTAAAGAACAGTTTTTTAAAAAACGTTAATTTTTGATTATTGAGAAATTAAAACTGAAATTTGGAAACAAAAAAATATAATATTAATTACCTCTCTCCTTAGAAATCTGAGCAATTATTATAAATAAATGTGCATTTTGTACAAGGAGTTGTTCTATCGTTGGCTGGACATGGGGTACTCCCCCCCCCCTAGATTTTTGTAAGAAAATTATACACAGAAAAAAAGGTGGATTAAAATATGTGCAAAAATGGTCGGCATATGTATACAGTAATTAAATTCATAAATGCTCCAACAAATATCATCGAGTTGGAAATTGCTTTAAAAATTGAAAATAACTACTCACTAAGCATTTAAAAAAGTTGCATACACCATTTTGTGTGCCTTTTTAAAATATTTTACGCCAAGTATAATGTTATGAAATGATCTTACCCTCAACTTTTTATTGAGTTAATTTGTTCTGAACTGTGTGACGGATCTATGTGCGACATTCAATAAAGCAGGCCTTTTGGGTATTCTTTTGAACCAACAAATATTAACCAATCTTCTCGTTTAGCAGAAAACATGATATACAAATTAAGTTTATTTTTATATTCCTAGTTCGCGAGTTAACGAGTTAGGGAATTGTGAGTGTATTAGAAGTGAAGAGAATAGTGAATTGGAAGTGATGAGAATAGTTAATGGAAAGTTAGAAGTTTAGTTAACAAGAGGTGATAAGATAGTTACAAGTTGAAGATTAACAGATTTGGTTTAAAAAGTCCTTGTAATAGATTATACTCAGGAAGGCTTAAAGATAAGTTGGATTGACCAGAGGACTGCCTAAGTTCAGGTAATGTCAACTTCATATTACTTGGATGTTTAAAGTGTTAAAGTGGTTAGGCAGACAGTAAGTATTTATCTTCCGTGTAAAGTAATATTAAGGAAGAACCACATTATTATAAGGTGGTAATTACAGGTATTCTCCCCAAACATGAATCTCGTCTCTTCTTTCTGTTGCTTGACTGAATTACTCTATTTAAAGTGTTATTTGTGTTTGAGTCGATTATAGTGATAAATAAAAGAATTGGAATTTATCATGCCGAATGATCCTTTAATTCCTTCCATACCTTTAGCTGGGTCACAGGTTAGGAGGGATTTGGGCTCGGGTTTCAACTACATGTTTTTTTCAATTATATTATAAATTACGTCCTGGATTCAAATCCCAGGCTAGGCATGGTTGATTCACCCTTTCATCCCTTCATTGGGTCGATAAATGAGTACCAAGCTTGCTTGGGAACTGAGCAGTGGGGTTTCACTTTAGACTTTCAACTTGATCGAAACATCGGCACATGCACTCCAGAACCTATGGTCACGTAAACTAAGATGGACACCAGGTTGGCACTATAGCAAAGAAACTTCTGCACCGTTCAATCAATTGCCAAGTTGCCAACATGGTCGCTAAAATGATGCCAGCTCTATCGCCAGCATTTCGCTATGTTTCCATTGATTCGCCATTACATTGTAAGGAACGGCGTTGCTTGCAAATATTACAATTTTAACAGAAAATAAGTACAACAAAAATAATTTTAACGTATTACACATGCAGATATAAAATACTGACACTATTTTTTCATTTCACAACATTTTCATCAATGTGTTACTTTTGCTGAGAAAACATCATCTTAGGAAGGTGTTTTCAAAACACTACTCACAACGCGGGGCGTTATAAATAAAAAAAATCCTTTTTATCAGCTATTAGAGCTGCAGACTTAAAATTTAACAAACATGGCTTTTTTGTTCTGCTGAGATATGCAAAAAGCTTTTTTTTTGTTTAATTTACAATGAACTAATTAAAAACTTCTTTATCCTTCAATCTGTATTATGTAATTTTTCAATTCAACTGTGCAAAGAACGGGTGTACCAGCTAGTTTCAATACAAAAATAACAAATTGTTTCATACAGAAGCTGAAAAATACTTATTTAATCATTACCTCGAGAATCATACGAATATGTTTGAAATCCTACGTACTGCTATTTTTATCTGTACCAATTACTTCTTCCAGTTATTAATGAACTCAGCGTGTCAGGGATCAGAGCCCTGATGAGATTTCCATGTTCCATCGTCTTCTTAGGAAGTGCTAATCAGAATTCTGTGAGCATCTCTGGTATCTCTGGATGCCTCCTTCAAGCGTGTGGGTAGGGAGCTTTTCTAGATAATCCCTTTTCATGGTCAGGAATTAGAGGGACGGAAATACTTACTTCGATAATGTCCTCACCTAAGGGTTCTTAACAAAATGGGTAAGTCTTTGGTCTCTAGGAAAGAGGGACGAGGGTTGGGGGATGAATCGTCTTTTTGATTGAAGCAATCAGGATGGACTCATTTCTGGGTTAGTATCTGCTGTCGAGGTTAGATTGCGATTCAGATATCGGATGTAATCGATGAGGATGACTCTGAGAGTTGATATGACTGCAAAAGAATTTCCATCCAATCCTGATTCTGTATTGATTCGCTTGAAACATTTTGTTTTTGTGTAGTAGTTTGAGAGGAATTTTTCTTAATCTGAATCATACTATTATAGTATATTTTGGAATACGAGCCGATCCGTATTAAATACGAAAGTGTGTTTCTTCCTCAAAAATTTACCCAAAACTTGAAGAACATATATGAACAGAAATGAAAAAAAAAAAAAAAAAATAAATAAAATCCTGTAATTTTGAAACATGTCGCCATGAGGGTGAAAATGTTGCCAAACGAGTGGAATACTTTCCAATTTAATTGCTGTAAAGTAAAACGCCAGACGCCAACGACAATAGTTTTATTTTTGGTAACCCTATTTGAAGCTAACACCTTTTACTATTCATTTATTATCCTGAACACTATCTGAGCAGGTCATAGTATCTGCACCATTTTTTTTCGGAAAATTAATAGGAAGATAAGTTTGTATTCGGGATCGCCAACCTATAATTCATATAAGAGGAAATAATCACTGCAAGAATAGATGTATGTATTCACATTCATTGAATGTGAATTTACAATGTATTTGGGATCTCGGACTCAGTGAGTGAGTAAATATTAACGTCATCCTATTCAGCAACGGGAGGGTTATTGGCGACAGCCTCGTAATTTTGAACCACGGTCGAGTTACGATACCTGAGTTGGCACCCCTTCTCCAAGCTATTACAGCAATGGGAGGAGATTGAGCCACGATGGATTTAACATGCATTACGCTCTCTACACTGCGGGTCTTCAGCGGCACTAGGCTTGAACTCATGAGATGATAACCCCGAGTCAGTGACCTTGGCTACTAGGCTACCGTGGCCACACTCGGATTTAGATGCAGACTCTGAAGGATTTATGGCCGAGGTAGCCAAGTGGTCTAGGCATCGGATCATGGCTAGCGTGTCATGAGTTCTATCCCAGTACCACTGAAGACCCACTGTGTAGGAGCGCGATGCACGTTAAATCTGTCCAGAGCTCAAACGTCTTCCCGTTGGTGTGGTGTGGGAGTTAGGAGAGGGGGTTGGCAGCTTAGGAGTCGTATGAGTCACTTGACCATGGTTCAAAATGACGCGGACCGTCGCCAAAAGCCCTCGTGTAGCTAAACAGTGTGACGTTAATATTCACTCACTCACTGAAGGATGATTTATGAAACTTTTCTTTTTTTAGAATAAAAATTCCATTTAAAAAATTCCAAAAGATAAAAATCGCTTGCGCACTGATAACATAAAATATTAAGAACGTTTTTCCTTAGCAACAATATCTCCAAGATTAGGAGCAATCCGCTTATAAGCAGACCCTCTTATTTTAACTTTAAAAAGTTCCTAAAATTCTCGGCATACATACAAAGAATATATATGGTAATAAAAAGACTACACAACAAAAAAAAATATTTGTTGATCAGGATATAAATTTTTAAGAATCTACAAGTTTATGTTATAGACAATTGCTTTTGACAGCTTACAAAATTCATTTACTTCGGTTTCAATTTTAAAAATTTCAAAAATGGCCAATAGCAGAAAAAAGAAAACACAATGAATTCAGTTTCTTTTAGTATAAAACTGTGACTCTATTTAAGTGAAACACCGTTACAGCCCTGTGTTCAGATAAGATTGTAAGAAAATCAAGCTTTACAATGAATACTGCTTTCCTCTCATTTTAACCCTTAACCGCCGATTTAAAGTTACGTGATTCGTTCCCCAGCGCCACCGTTTTCTCATAGGTGTACGTATGCTGTGTATTGGAGGTAAAAGAAGCAAAACAAGCAAATTTTACTCTGAAATAAGTAAATCCTCCGCAAACACACTATCAGAGTCATTTTATTACCTTTCAAGGCCTTCGGTATAGTTTTACTGATAGCAATAGAAAGAAAATTATTGTATTTTGGAAAGACGTATATATGCGTTCAGTTCATTTAATGTACTGGTTGAGCGAGACGTATATATATGTCCGGGAAAGGGGTCTCAGGACTTTTAACAGATATACGTGCACTCGAAAAAAAAATACTTCTTCAAACCAATGTAACTTAACTATAAAACAAAACTATCATTTGAAATTTTTACCACATAATAATCCTATATATTTATATTATTTCTCAAATTTTCAGAGAATTTGAGAAAAAAATTAAAGAGTTAGAAAGATATATAAATTGGACAATTTTTCAAAAAGATGAAGATCAGTATTTTACACCGCGCAGGATTCTAAAGTACAAAATTGGTCAAAATTTACAAAATTAATTTTACTTGGTATAAAAATGTTCACTTTTGAAGTTATACTAACTTTTAAGAAATTTAAAGAAAAAAAATACTTTTTAAATACAATTATAACGAAAATTTTAAAATTTTCAGAAAAAAAATAATTAAAATTCAAATAAAAAAATTCTATTAAATTTTATTTTGAAAATTGTTGTATAAGTTATGAAGAGCCTTATTTCGAACATGTATATGAAATTTCAAATTGATATCATAAATAGTTTTTGAGAAATCCTGCGCGCAAGCTAAAATTTGCTGTTTTGAGAAAAATGAAGTTAAAGATAAGAAAGAGACAGGGTTTATGTTTAAGTTTCACTACTTATTTCTCAATACCTTCGGAAGTTTTTACAGTATCAGTTAAAATTTGGTATCAAAACGCTCAGAAATGTTAAGACTGTAACATATATTTTTTTCAAAAAATCGAAAAATTTGCATTTTAAGAGTCCTTAGAGCCCTTACGTGTATATATTTCCAGGGCATTCAACACAACGGTTGAGTGAGACGTATATATACACCAGCGGCAGTTTAGGTGTTAATAATAAAAAAAATCCCTTGGGAAAAGACTGATAGAAATATCGTGCTATAAGATATTGCACAACTAATAATTCTGCTTTGAGATGTAAATAAAGTGCAAAAATCGTTTCTCACGTTCACTTCATGGTAAGAGTAGAAATCAGTATGATGGCTAGGTAGTACCCATATGCTGTGTTGTGAGTTACTTGTAAGAATCATGTATTTTACATAAATTTGAAACACCGAAAGTAATTGGTCCGTCTAGACTTAGAAAACTCAATGTTTCAAAAGTATTATAACAAAGATTCCTTTTTGCATAGTCTCAGTTATGCAAAATGCATACAGTACGCTGCCAAATGATGCATGTAAATAAGGTGGTAGAGTAATTACATTTCATTGCGTAATGTGCTAACAATTGTGTTTTTCACATCAAATGTAGACTAGAATTATTTTCTTTGAAGAAATCTGTCACAGATTTTGAAAGTTTATCAAATATTTTATTTTTTAAATTTAAAATAATTGCTTTAGTAGGTTAATTATCTTTATTGTAGAGCCAAAATGGCAAGTGTTTGTTTTTAATTTAATTCGTCTACTGCACGCCTGTGTTCCTTTGAAGAAATTCTGAACAATTATTTCTGCAATATATGGATATGTTGTACAGTATAATTGAAATATATTAACTTTAAAGTGTTGCGTGAAATACAACGAGTGATAAAAATTATAGTGTTTCGTATTTGTTAAAGAATTTATTCAGAAAATTTATCTTTTAAGAGCAAAATAATTTCTGTGTGCAGTTGTCATAGCTTTAGAATGGTTTTTACTTGCACGAAAGTTAGGAAAAAAAGAAGCAGAGATAAAAAAAATCTAGATTTTTTTCTTCTTATCACACAAATTCTAAATTCTTGCATCATTTCTGCAATGGAAAAGGTTATTTAAAGTATCTGACTACGAGAAGAAATGGTATTTAAGTAAAATATCTTTTTTTACATCCCCCATTTTTAATAATCATATGTAATTAGCTTTCTCTAAAATCTATAAGATAATTAAAAATGTTACAGCAGTTTGAAGCTACACTAGGGTTATAAGTGTATGAGTGTACTGTACCTCGTAGTGTATAAAGTAGTGTCTTATTAGGTATAAGTATTATACCTAATAAGAGTGTATAAGTGTATTATACCTCGTAATTTTGAATGTTGGTTAATGGATGATGACGACAATGGTCTTAATATTTGTGACGTCATAGTCACATGATAATGATAACCACGTGTTTTTAGCCAATCAGTTCAAAAACACATGTGACGTCATAGTCACACGATGAAGTCAATCATGCTCTTCCAGCTAATCAGTGCATGCTCTTCGTTGTTGCCAACTTTAGCACTTTTGAGAAACTTTCTCCCATTCAGTACAAATTTGTCAACAATAATAATGTACATAGATAAAAAAAATACATTTTATTTTAAAGAACATGCATAGTAATAGATTTTTAAAAATTTTTACAATCTTTTAAAGAAATTTTTACGTTGGACTCCCACTTTCCATTCTTCCACACCAATCGGTTTGGCAGAATTAATGTTCACCAGCCCTTTTGCAAGACGGATCTTCAATAACACCGGAATTAAAACTCTCAACGTAACAGGAACCAAACTGGCCACGACTTTGTGACTATGACCCTTTCGCTACAGTGTCCTACTTGCATGAAGTATTGCACAAAAAGTTTTAGAGGTATGACCTGGAAAATAACCTAAAAGTTACAAAGTTTCATACTTTACAGTAATTATTGGAAAGTATCAAAAAGGTATTGAAAATTGTCGAAAATTCCTTGTTTGCAGATTCAATTACACTGCTGGTCACCGTAAATGCAACACCAAGAAAGACAAGAGATAGCACAAAAAATTTATTTTGTAGATAACATGTTGACCAAGTATCAAATGATTAAATTTATAGATTTCTGTGAAGTGTGGATCCTGTTAGAATCAGTAGCCAGTGTAGCCGCCATTGTTGGAGATCACCGTGGCCACACCCCTTGGCATTGATTCAAAGAGACTTTGGATGTGTTCTTGGAGTACAGCAGACTAAGCAGCTTCCACACGTTGCCGAAGTTGATCTGGTGTGGCAGCTGGGGGTGTAATCTGGTTCAATCGGTGAGCAACCACGGACCATATGCTTTCTATCGGCGAAAGATCCAGAGAGTGAGCTGGCCAGGGAAGCAATTCAATTTGGTGATTGACGAAGAACCTTTGGACAATGCGTGCCACGTGTGGTCGTGCATTATCCTGTTGAAATATGGCTGTGGCCAAGCCCTGAAGGTTAGGAAGGACAACTGGCTCCAACACCTCGGAAATGTATATAGCGCTGGCTGTTTAAAGTACAGGCAATGCGTACTAGAGGAGTGCGAGTGAGTGAGTGAGTGAATATTAACGTCGCACTGATTAGCAACACGTGGGCTTTTGGCGACGGTCCGCGTAATTTAGAGGAGTGCGAGAGTGATATCCAATACTGGCCCATACCATAATACCCGGTGCAGGACCAGTGTGGCGGTGCATAACGCAGCTGTTCAGCATCCTCTCTCCACGGTGTCTCCAGACTCGAATCCGACCATTGTGGTGTTGCAGACAAATGCGTGACTCGTCAGTAAAGACAACTTCATTCCATTCTGCCACCCACATCCTTCTTTCATCGCACCAATGGCGGCGGAGACGCTTGTAGTTCTGTGTCAAGGGTAGACCAAGCAATGGACGTCTTGCAGACAGACCACTCTGCTGTAAGCGGCGTCGAATGGTACGCGGAGACACTGAATGATGCGTTACAGACTCAATGTGCTGTGCTATGGTTCGTGATGTGACTGAGCGATCAATCACTGCCATGCTCACAATTTCCTGTCCTCACGTGAAGTGGTGCCGTGGGGTGGATGCGTCGTACCCTCCTGCATCCAACGGTCACATATCCGCATTACAGTTGTTTGGTTTCGTCCAACACTACTGCCGATTTCCCTGAAAGACAATCCCCAATCCCGGTAGGCCACTATCCTTCCTCTGTCGAACTCGGATACTTGATCAAAAGCGGATCGCTGATTTCTACAAGACATAACTGATCGTTTTTTGAAAAACCACAAGAAAAACACAATTGTCGAACTTGAAATCGTCGAAATCTGCAAGCCTTAAATAGCATTTGAGGTGGCGCCACAGGCGTGCATGATGTGTGTCTGCGCTGAAATTCTAATCATTTGCATATCTCACCTCCGCTAATGCATGTTGTAAATTTCATGCTATTTGCGTGCTTCCTTCAGGGTGCGGCATTTACGGTGGCCACCGTGTAGTTATAACTCTTTATTCCATAAAAATAGTTTAAAACATATAAACACATTTATCAGAAATAAATTAAAAAATGTATTGTTGTATGTTTTTACCTGGCATTAGTCAGATACTTTAAAAGTTTCATGAATATTTTAAAAAATTTTTTTAGGCCATTTGATTAATTCTTTTGTTTCCAAGATCATGAGAATTTACTATCAATAATTTATTATAAATTTCGCATAGCAAAATTTGAGGTTTTAAGTTCCTGTTTGAAAGCTCTACAAAAAATATAATCAGTATAACTCCTGTATCAATTTGTAATTTAATGAATACCAAGAGAAAAATTATTTTAAATACGAAAGAATTAGTTAGCTAATCAGTTTACTACTTAAAATTTTTCTTAACTATTCATTCTTAACTTTACCAATAAGGAACTTATTTATAAAAGTATATTAAACCAAAGAAAAAAATTGTTTTAATGGTTTATTTGACTGAATTATTTTAAAAATGTTTCATTTTAATTATTATTTTTTAAATTATTTTTAAAACTTTGTCTTTTAGCGATTTATACTGTTCTTTGCAAAACTTTCCATATAACAATAAAATATATCATAGTTTCGCAATCTTAGAAGGGCTCCTGCTTATTTGCTGACTTCACCTTTTGATTCTGTTTTGTCATTATGAATTTAATCGACTAAATTCATGATGTCCACCCATAATAAATGAAATCATGCGTTCTCCATTCAATTCAAATACGGCAATAAATTTGTACTTTTTGTTCTACTTGCAAAATGTAGATAAAATTTCAAATTTGTTTGGTAATTATTTAAAGATATTCAAACACTTAAATTCTTCAAAGTTTTTTTTTTCAAAATGAAAAAAAAAGAAAAATTTATTTATTATACATATATTTTTAAGGTAAGACTACCCTAAAAATGTGAATATTGCCAAAAATGGACAAATATTTTTATGTTTGTATTTTATAGGACATCATATTAGCTTTATAAAAATACCAAATGTATTATTATCCGTTCACTAGAACAAACACTATACGTGTTTTAGTAAGAGCAGATGCCATTACTTTAAGCAAGATGTCATACTTTAAAACGCGTTGTATTCGAAATGTGGGTGTTTTTTTTTAAATGTTCAAACGGGGCCAGCGATTGCTCAAAAAGAATTGAAAATAATTAACTGAAATTTTGTGTGTGTGTTCTGTATAATAGTAGAAGTGTTTTAACCTTCAGATTCATTAATCACCGTTTTATTACAAAATTTACTGTTCCTTATATGAATATAATCACTGTTTTTTTAAGCAATTTCATATAACTAAGATAAAGTGCTATAGCTTTTGTAAAAAAGAAAATATCTCTTATCCTGAAGGTCATTTCAAAAATGAATAACATAGCAACATAATAGATTGAAAAAATTGAAAATTTGCTCGTAAGCCTTTGGTGCAGAATGAGCCGTGTTTATGCTATTTTTTCCCATTTTAGCAATAATAATTTCTTTTTCTCTTCTTAATTTTAGCACATTTTTCTTAAAATTCCCCAAAGAAATCTAAAAATAACAACAACAACAAAAATCCTCTATGTCCATTTTTTTATGAAAAAAAGTTTTCGCAACCAGTCGGATACCTTAAATTAAGTGCATTTTGGTTTCCTATGTGCTTTATTATTGTTGATGAATATTTATTTTTTAAAAGTAAGTCTTTTTACAGGAAGCAAAAGTGGTCAAAAAATTGTGAACTGTTTGGCAAGAAACACGTGATTACAATTGTCATGTGACTATGACCTCTCATGAATGTAGCTGATTTTGTATATGAGCAAATATTTAATAGAATTACTTCAAGCGTTCGCATGAAGATGAGTATTTCTTCGAAAACTTAACTCAACTAACTGAATATTTACTTACCCCAACGGATAGAAGCATTTCTCTCAGTAAAATCAATATTTATTTTCTATGAATTTTGATGTTAATTTTCATGCATACTTTTCTTTTAACCTCAAAAGACTCGAGCGGTGAAAATCTAATTATATACACGCAATGTAGTATGCCTTTCTTTTAATACTAATCTCTCTCATAACAATCAAAACAGACTTTAACGGACTGTCCTATATTCTTAAGGATAAAAAAAATTGAAAGATATATTCTTTTCAACATAATATGGGCCTTTTTTAACAATGCCCTTTGAAGGCGAGAAAAGTTGTCAATTCATTTTACTTAACATGATTTAAATAAACATGAGTCAAGCATATTTCAGACATTTTAGTTTATTACAGGACTTTTTAAGAAAAACTGTCTTAGATTTTTTAGATTGTATGTATGATAAGAGTTGTCTAAAATCTCACGTAAAATTACAAAAAAATTGAGTATGTATAATATGATTTAAATAACAAATAGCTTTACTACTTTTTTGCTGTCATCTTTCTTTAATTATCCTTATACTTAAATTTTATGCTCTCGCTAGTGGTTAGAGTCATTTAATAATAATGACATATAACTTATGAGAATATTTTTAATAATGAGTAATATATATATATATTCTCATTTGTAACTTTTTTTTCATTTTAAAAATTATAATTCATTCCAGAAGATGTGTCATACATGCGATCCATTTTAAACTTAATGTATTCTAGATTATTTACACTCACAATCAAATTTTTTAGAATCTGATAAATCATAAGATTTTTATTTATGTTTCTGTGATAATAGTAAAATAAAAGTAATATAAATAATATACAAATAAAACAAAATATGAATATAAAGTTCATCAATGCATATTTTTAAAGAAAAACTTTATGAACAGAATTATTTTTGCAAATAAGTATTACTAACAAATACCGTCAGCCGCTTAATTTGTAGTGGAATTATACGCATACTTTTTCAGTTCTGATGTAAATACAATTCGTGATATTATAGTATGTAGCACTGAAACTGTTAATGAGTCATTACACAAAAATTTTGATTAAAAAAAGTTACCTCAAACGGTAAGTTTTACAAATAAGATATTTTTTTGTAATCAATAGTTCGTACTGCCTTTTTTACTAACGAAATAGATTTACTTATACCAATAAAATGCATGTAGCAGCTCCACCAATTTTTCGTGAGCTATTATTCTCATATAACGACAGTAATAAGTTCTTAACCAACACTGATTTCAACAAATATCCTTATTTGCTGCTAAAGATTTTAAGAAATTGCTCTACTATTCGATCAAACGTCTTTAATATTTTTTATACTAATTTACTATTCCTCACAATCACATTCAAAACCACATAAGAAACCGCGATCTTAACACACACACACGCACGCACACTACCGCCCCCCCGCACGCACACATACACACACATACACGCACGCACACTCACACACATACACGCACGCACACATACACACGCACACACATGCATGCACGCACACACATGCACCACGCACACGCACACACACACACACACACACACACACACACACACACACACACACACACACACCACACACCACACACACCACACACACACACAGAGAGAGAGAGAGAGATTAAAAACCTTGGTTCGAGTACTGGAACCATTGAAACCCGTCGTGTAGTGGCGGCAAATGCACATTAAATCTGTCGAGGCTGAAAGTACTGCCTTTGGCGGAGTGTGGTAGCTAGGAGAGGAGGGTGCTAAATCAGGTGCCCTCCTTGTCACTGGAGGTTCTAGGCTCAAAATTATTAGCTCTGTCTCCGGTAACATTAATATAACTCCCACTAATTCGCATTTCAAACCTAGTCCCACTGAAGACCCTCCTTGTAGAGGGCGATGCACGTTAAATCTGTTGATGCTCATACGTTCACCTGTTGATGTGGTATGGAAGTTAGGTGAGAGAGGTGTCAACTCAGGTGTCGCCCTCGTCACTTAATCACGGTTCAAAATTACGAGGTCCATCACCAAAAGCCCTCAAGTAGCTGAAAAGTACGACGTTTATATTCATTCCCTCAATCTCTCTGTTATTCATTTGATTAATTAAGAGTAAACCTGAATGAAATCTTCCTTTTAATTACGCTCTAATCTTGTGCAGATATTAGCTTACGCTTTACGGAAATAAATTGAATTTTCAAACTTATTAAATGTGAAGATTTAAAGCGATATGGTACACTAAAAATCATCAACCTGTCGAAATTTTTTACTGGCTTATTTGATACTCCAAGACTTTATAAATATGCCTGCAAAATTTCAAAGCTTTACCTGCATTTTTTTATCAAGTAATGGAGCAATATTTGATACTGGACAGCAACTATGTACCAAGCCCACATTTCAGATTATCTGCTAGAAAGAGCCCGATAAAAAATGAATTAATTATTTTTCTACCGCGCGTAAATGAGACTAACATTATATGTAGTAACAAATCATTTAAGAAAGAATTGTGCAATTCATGCAAAAATTTTAGTTTGTGAATCTTTTATTGAAAAGCAAATGGATTTGGTCAAGATTTAAAAGCTGTGCGTGATTTTTATCATATTGTTATGAATGAAATTAAAACTTCAAAACGGATTCTCCCAAAGCACAAATACTAAATTTCATTTTCATAACTCAGATAATTAAAAATCTAATTCGCAAGAATAGAAAAAATCATCCATTTTTATATATTTGTTTTTGGTCATATATATATATATATATATATATATATCCCATGTGTGTGAAGTTCAACACTATTATTATTAAAATATTTTAAGATATTTATATAAGCAAATGCTCGTATGGAGTTCTTAGATTTTGATATAATTTACCTATAAATTGCTATTTGATTTTGCTTTCATTCGTGTACAATATTTAACATGCGGAGGCTTTTAAAATCATGGAAATAAAAAATGAAGGCATAAACATCTTTTGTACATATTGTGCATTTGCTCTGAGCCTGGAATTCGCTCTGAAGTGTGTATATTCATTTTTTTTTATTATTATTACGATAAAGTGTTATGAAATATTGATCTTTCATACGTTTTCTTCTAAATGTTCATTACGGCAGTATACTGTTTAATTGTTCTACATTTGTGCAATTTTTTATGGTAAGCAGTTTTAAATAAGCTAATTAACATTTCAGAAAAGTTTCAGACTATTCGATGAATATTATATCATGTTATTCATTGAATGAAAACTTCAAACTCATATTTCTCCATGTTGAATTTTTGTACATATCCTGTTATTCAAAACCCTAAGGCTTTTTTGATAATTGAAGTATGGGTTTGAAATTTTTTATACGTGTTCTAAAATGTATGTTTGTAAAACTGTGCATGGAATTAGCTCTAACATGTTTAGTACTTTTTCTAAAAAATTTCAAAATCAAAACCAATGTCTTTTTAGATTTTTTAGAGGTTTAACTATAAAAAAATTAATAAAAAATTAGAGAGCAACAGCAGAAAAAAACCCATGCACAGTTTTATGTAGTATGTTATAAGGTACTTGGAAAAAATACTTTGAAAGAAAAGAGACATATTTAAAAAAGCCTTAGGATTTTAAAAAATGGTTTTAAAAAGTTCAACAAATTCACATTTTATAAACATTTTGCAACAAATTAAAATTTTTTTGTATGGAGTTATTATTGCATATTAACCTTTATAAAATACAATTAAAACCAAATATCAAATATTAAAAATAAAAAAAATTCTGAAGATTGCGCCATATTGCTTTAAGGTTCTTCTTTCTAGAAGCGCTAATCAAAATTCTGCGAGAACCGGAGGAACATCTTGACGCCTTACTCACATACGGGTCGGAAGCTTTTCCAGAAGCCTCCTTTACGACGGTTGGGAAATACATCGGAAGGAAGATCTCTCCTTCGATAAAATCACCCCCTTAATCCAGCTTAACGAAAAGGAGAAGCCCCGTTGATAGGGAAGGAAAGAAAATAACAAAATATGGCGTCTTAGTTTACGCAATCTGGATTAGTCGTTGCTGGTTTACCATTTGCGATTGCAGATATGATTACAATTAAGATAACGAGTACGATTTTGGGAGTAGGGTTGAGATGTTTGTGCTAGGATTTAGTCTTCTTTCAATATCGATTTAGTTATTTTTTATTTTTGGATAGTGAAAAGAAAAGGATTAAGTTGCATCTTAAATTATACATATACACATATATGCTCATTCGCATCAATAAACGTTATTAAATATCAATATTTATAAAATTTTGTATTTTGTTAATTTGTCCAACAATTGAAATTATAATAATTATTACAAGTATTAGACATTTATTTGCTTAAAAATATCAAACATTAGAAACAACAACAACACAAAATAGATACTACAACGAAGAGCGTATTTTTTTCAACAAAACAAAGAATTAAAAATAATTAGCATGTTACAAGGAAATTTTGTGGGAGAAAAAAAAAATATTTGAGCCACCAGATTACTTTATTAGATTTTATAAAATCTTCTACATGAAACAACTTCAGTTTGCGTAATCTAAGGTCTTATTAAGAATTTTTTTTCTATGTTATTATTCTTTCGTCTCCGGTGTCAACCAAAAATAATTCATACATATTTATGTGCGAAATTATAACCTGACTTAAGCGAATTCTACTAACGCGGTTATTACTCAGTCCGACCCAACGAGTAAGTTCGGGACATTTCTGTATAAACAAATACACGGGAAGGTTGGCTGGTGTAAAATCTAAGTTTAACTCTGCAAATCTCGGTTCGGTTCCTAAGACAGAGAATTCGATACAGTAATACCTAATATTACCTTATTTTATTTCTTTTGGTTGGTTCTCTTTTTAGATGTGTAAGGAATTATTATTCCTTCTTTTCTTTAACCCGGCTAGATGTGTAGGAGGAACTAAATGATTAGACTACATGACGAATTCAAATTATTTATTTATCTCTATATTTAGCACAGACATAAACCACACACTTATTAAGATAAATTTGATCAACTAGAGCACGAAGGTGAGACAGGATAGCGTGAGGACAATATATACGATCATGAGAAACTGTCCTTACGAAAACTTATACAAAGCTTGATTTAAGAAGCTTACAAATAATTTAACTCTCTAACTCTTATGTGAACTAAGATTACAGTACCTGAATTCTTGCAATCCTTGACACTATTCGAAGTGGCCTTGAACACTAATTGTTGACTTAAGCACTTCTTAAAGATTCCAACTTTACGCGTCGTACACTGTTTACGAACAACTACCGGATTGCTAGCTTCTCATTAATTCACTTCACATCCGATCTATCCTCACTTCACTAACCTTCGATTCTCACTTCACAAACTCTTTAAATTCGTGAATGCAGAATATATATATTAACCTTAATTTGCAAAATCACGTTTTCCTGTCCTCGCTGAAAGTTGGTTGAAAGAATGCTTGCCCTAAGGGAATCCCAAGGAGTTAGTGAAAGGACGCGTATAGATCCAGCACAGATGTATGGCAAGTTAGAGTATACACACATATATATATACTCGTGCTTCCACACCACAGGTCAGAGTTTCAAACTCCAGGCTGTGAAAGGTTGATTCAGCGTTTCCTCCCTTCAGTGGGTCCATAAATGAGTACCAAGAGCTTGCTTGGGAACTTAACACTAGGAGTTTCCCGTCAGACTGACCACCTGACGGAAACATCTGCTCATGCACCTAAAGGCCCAAGGTCGCGTATACTGAGTTGGGCACAGTAAGCTTTGGCCCTCATTGGCTGTCGAGCGTCATTGAGTTAAGTTATATATATATATATATATATATATATATATATATATATATATATTTAATATTGATATCTAAGTCCTAGCATTAAGAAACCGATAGTATTGAAAAATATACTTACACCTTAACTCTCGTCTCTTGATATAAATCATAGGTTCTCAACGTGGGCGATAGCGCTCCCTTGTGGGCGTTTGAGGCTTTCAGAGGGGCAGTAAGAGACCCAGAGAAAATTACGGGGCGTTGAGATAGTGAGGAGGGGCTTGGACAGATTAACCAAATATAGTCTAAAAAAACACGCTGGTTATGTACTAGCAAAAGTAAACTTTAACACTGTTTACTTATGTTGATTGTATGTATTTAAATCATTCCTGTATCACATGTACGAAAATTCACATATTTCGGTAGTTCGGGAAGTGGATGAAAAACTTAGAGATTACATTACATTTAGACCTACATTAAATTGAATGATATAGTATATTTTAATTTCTGTAGTGCCCGTGTTGTCTTTGTCTGTGAGTGGTAAGAAAAATGTTTCGTCCACTGCATTTCATTATGTATATTATCCAAGAAACATAATTAAATACGTTAACCAGGAATTAATGCGTGATTCTTTAAAGGCTGAACTGTCATTTTACATTTATTTTGAAAGCAATAGTTTATTATGAATTATTTCGTATCATCAAAAACCTTGCCCGTCTATAAAACAGGTAAGCTAAAACTTTTATTCCATTCTTTTAAATGAAGAAGAAATTCAGTACAGTGTTTCATTTCCAACAATATCCTATCTAGGACTAAAATATATAATAGTACACACTTAAATATGTTTGTCGCAATAGCTGTTTCAGATTCGCAAGAAAAAAAATTGGCACTTTAGAAAAAAATATGTGTTTTCTATTAGTAATAGGATACTTTTTTAATTTTACTCTTGTTTTCGCCATGTGTTACGTACACTTATTTATCTAGAGTGGGAAGGGGTGGTGTCAAAATATTCACGGAAAAGGGGGCGCCAGTTCAAAAAAGGTTGAGATTTTATGATATAAATGTAGAGAAATTCTAATTAATAATTTCTAATAATATCTGAAGTTGAAATAGAATGAATTTTTGCGCTCTCGTAAACCAATAACCGAGTGGATTTCCTCAAAACCAATTTTCAGAGGATCTTCATTCCGAAAAATAAACATGTGTGAGAAATTTCAAGTCTAAATTTAGTAGCGCATAACCGGAATTTTTATTATCAATTACCAGTAACTCCGTTGCGAGTCGCTTTCCAAAAAAAGCCTACTTAGTGGATTTCAATTTAGCAAAAGAAATATGCGAGCCAAATTTCATTATCATAGTGCTAGTAGTACGAAAACTGGAATTTTTTTGTTAATACACTACAGTCAAACCCGGCTCCCTTCAGGAGTCCATTTCCGTTTAATTAATTGTCAGTGGATCTCTATTTAACAACAAGAAAAACATGCTTAACAAATTTGAAGTATTTGGGTCTAACATTTCAAAAACAGGAATTTTTTCTATAACTCTCCTCGACCCCTCCCACCACCCCTTGAAGTTCGACTTTCGTATGAAATGAACTCCATGAAAAGAACATGCCTACCATTTTTCATCCTGGTAGGTCTAACAGGAAACGGAAATATTCATCTATTATGCCCCTTAACCACCCGGAAACGCCCCTTTAAGGTTGCTTTTCGTGAAACCTATTTTGTAGTGGTAGTGGTTCTCTACTCAATGAAAGGAATCAGCTTACCAGATTTTAAGACTCTACTTCTAATTGTTTAAAAAAGGAAAATAATTATCTACAACGCCACTTGGAAATCAATTTTCGTAAAAATCGTTTTGTACCGGATGTCTACTTAATGAAAGGAATCTACTTACTAAATTTCAAAACTATACGTCTAAAAGTTTAAAAACGGAAATAATTATCTATAACGCCCCCTAAGTCACCGCAACGCCATTTTGGGTCAATTTAAAAAAAAATATTTTGTAGCATTTACTCCATGAAAGGAATCTGATGACCTGCTTTCAATACAATACGTCTACTAGTCTAAAAATTGAAATAATTACCTATCTTGTGGGTTCGATTTTCGCAAAAAATCCGTTCTTAGCGTATCTCTACTCCATAAAAGGAACATACCTATCAAATTTCAAGTTTGTAGGTTTAATAGTTCCGAAGATATCATGATAAGTAAGTGAGTGAGTGAATGAAGTAGTCGCCTTTCTCCTTTATATATCTTGTTTTAAAGCTACATTTCGTTCTTAAATAACTTATTTTTCAATTACAGCGTGTATAACCCTTTTCCCCACTTCTAAAATTAGAAACAGTGATATTTTTCAAAAAGAAATCTCATCTACAAAAAATATATTTTTTTTATAAATTGGAAAATAATTATACGGGTAAAGCTACTTCGGCAGGTAACATTTTTTGGAAAGTACCATTAACAAGCATTATTTATTTTTAGCAAGTAAGAGTAGGTAGAGAAAATTTATAAAAACTAACATCTGGGTTTGTATGACAATTATGCAATAAAGTTTTATTAAAATCTTTCACATGTGTGTGACTCTAAATATTTCAGAAACACTCAATATTCAGCAATCATTTCAACTACCATCAGAGCTTTTCTGTGCTTATTGAACTTAAACCACGACAATTCGAAACTATAATTATGTAACCAAATAATTGGACTTTGATTGACACCTTCAGATTTAGTATGTGTCGACATTCACCGGAGAATAATGACGTTCTCTAATTTCGTTAGCTCTGTTTGAAGATATACATATTATGTACTACTACAGTCAAAAAGTTTTCAGAATGGTCCCCTACATTCACGCAGGTGTTCGTTGGAGGGGAAATATCTGTTCCGGGGGTTGAAGCACTAATAAGGAAAACGCACAAATATCTGCAATACAGTAGAACGTCATTTATCCGAATCAATTGGGACCGGATACACCGTTCGGATGACCGAAAACCGAATGCGATCCATGCAGTATATGAAACCGGATACTATACGAATATTAAAAATCGTCACATGCGGGAAACGTGCTTGAAGAAACAAGCAAAATAGGTTCAAAATGTCACAATTTTACCTTTATTGTGCAAAATAATCACTTATTTTTCACTGTACCGTTGTACACCAATCAGCCGAACTGCCTAATTTCTCGTTAAGTTCCAGAGCTTTTTCGCACAACAGAGGGCTCGATATCGGGTCCCTTTTGCTCCTTTTTTGTGAAAACCACAAGTAGAGTGCACAATCAAGAACAACATCATTTGCTTCCCTCATGGTTTTCCTTTTTTTCGTGCCATCTTCTGAGTCAAGCTTTGACGCAAAATTTAAAATGGTTTCTCGGCTTTTTTTTAATGTCAGAAATTGTCGACTTCCCAACATTATAAATCTGTGTAGAGGCGCTTTACTTTCTCCCTTCGCGAGACGGTTCGATATTTCAAGTTTTGTCTCTATGTTCAAGACGTTGCGCTTCCGTATTGAATTCGAAGCCATAGCAGTTCACAACTCAACAAAAAAGTACGTATGCACCTCCTCACTTGAAAACAAACTGACCTTATATTCCACGCAGATGTTTACCAAATCATACAACTGAAATTTCCCAAATATCCCTCACTTTAGGATTTCCCGTCACTTTTGGCCTCACGCGAAACAACTGTTGAGCATTGCACTGTTCGAAAATGTATCCGGACTTTGGTTAGGTTATTTGACGCTCCGGATAATAAACGTTCGGATAAAGGACGTTCTACTGTACATTCCCTGAACTTTTGACATTAGCTGCAGATCATTTCTGACAAAGGGAATTTTTCATTCGTCGGATTTTGCAATGCGTCTTTGGAGCAGCGTGCAAACATCAAATTCTGTGTTTTGCTCGAGAAATCCCCTGAAACACTCCAGAAGCTGAAGAAAGTATACGGAAACGATTCCAGAATTAGAGGACTTTCACCTTTTTCCATAGCTGAAGATGAAATTAAAGAAACATCATTTTGTGGATTTAGATGATTTGGTCCAAAATGAGACGAAGCAACTGAAGGACCTCTCAAAAAATGAAATACAGAAATTTTTTGAACTGTTATACGAACGCAAAAACAAGTATGTGGATGTAGGAGGGCAGTAATTAGAAGGCTAATTGGGTTAATTGGCCCTATTGGTCCCAATTGCCTTAATAATTGTTTTGTTTTTTAATAATTTGTAATTGTCTTATTCTGGGAGCTTTTTGACCTACGTTTATATATATTGCCCTCTGAATAAAACTCCATAATTAATAAAAACATCTTTTAAAGTACATTCTTCAGAAATAAAAATATAAATTTATTTACTCCTTTTACAAATTCACATATGCATACGAAGGTTTGTATAAGACATAAAATATCTGCAGGAAAATCATTTTGGGTATCATAAAATTTTTTTATTACTAAGCAGAGTTTTTTTTTTTTTTTGAGAAATTTGTTAAAGTACAAAATTTAACTCTTAAAATTAAGTTAATACATTTTTTAACTTGGGATATGAGTAAAAAACTTTAAAAAACATTTTTTAAAATGGAAAAAGAATCAACAATTATAATTTTTAAATTAAAAAATGTAAGTTAAAGGCACCTAGTACCAGCCTCAAGAGAGGTCTTACACAACAAACAAAATATTAAAAGTTCCACCATGCGGCACAAACACAATATGCTTACAAACATTCCTGCCTACAGCAGTATTCAAACCCGAGCCCTCGATACAGCAATTGCCATCACTGACCAAAGACAAATGAACATTTTGAAATCACTCATATAAATATAACCTCAAATGTTTCTATATTTTTTTATTTTTATAATAAAATTCATTTTTTTTAAAGTCATGAATATTATTTCACCCTTTTTAACCCTGGAGCAGTCTTGCACTCAATGCTAACGTTATCCTTTTTATATAATTCTTTTTTATAATCCTTTTTTTATAAAAAAGAATTATATAAAAAGGATAACGTTAGCATTGAGTGCGCGACCTTTTTTTATAATTATTTTTACTAAACATGATTAAAAACGTAATTCCACGGAATAATTTAACTAAAGTAATTATTTTCATACTGTTAAGGACCTTTCATAATTTTTCACTGATAATTTGAGAAAAAAATGTAATCCAAACGAACTAAAATGTTTTAAATGCACGTGACTTTATAATAAAGAACACAAATCACAGGCATTTTTCGCTAACATTACAGGGGTGATATTTGCAGGCAAAACTGTCTTATTTTGTTAAAGTTATTGTAGTTTTATTGTTCTTTGATCAACAAATAGCATGTTGAACTTTTTTTTGCTTGTGTCTGACAGGGTGCAGCCTATCTTGTAAATCAATTGTGTCTTCACATGTTTCTTGATGGAAGTTTTTAGGTAGCATTTTAAAATTTTCCTTTCAACTCAAACGTTTTATGTTCATTTCTTTTCTCAAAAATTTAGTTTCATTATCATGATTAATATCCTTTTTTTCATCATGTTCTTTCTTTGCTCGATCAGTTTCAATTTCATTTAATAGAGATAGCAGATGCACATTTCTTTTTTTGTAATCCGTTCATTTACATCAAGGGTGGGCACATTTTTCCGGGGTGCGGGCTACTTCTAATTTTTTCAAGAAGTTGTGGTCCACCCAGTGTCAGTAACACACACAAGGGAGGGGAAGGGGTCGACGGGTTTGGACCCTCCATCATAGCCCTTCATTTATTTCCGATTCATTTTATTCCCATGTATATAGTATGTAAAATGCAATTAAGTATTTGATAATAGACATTTTTTTATTAATGATAAAAATTTATTCAGTAATTTATTTTTTGCTGTTTTTTGTTCCCGACAATCGACAAAAATTTCTAAAAAAATATGTTTAGCTGCGTATTGGGGTATATGATACGAGAAGAATGGTAGACCTTCTCTCAACCCTCGACCCCCTTCCCTTTAAAAATTCTTGTGTTCTCTACTGCCCAGTGTCGTAGGTGTGGTGAGGTGAGGAAAAGGTTATTATATTATAACTTAATAATAAGTACGGAATATATACATATCTAGAAAACTAAAATAAAAAAACAACACTTTTAAAATCGCGTTTGAAGCAAAAAACGCAAGAAACAAACTTAATAATAATTGGCTCAAATATAATTATATCAAATGGTACATTTATTATGAAACAATTCAAAATACATTAAAAAATAAAACATTTTTATCTAAAGTGAGTTTTTGTTGTTATAGTTAGTAGAAGGCTTAGTTTGCGTACTGTCAACCTATCTTGAATTTTCCGTATATAATTGCTAACTGGTAGAATTTTTAAGTGGTTACCCCAAAATGTATTAGCGGTCCCCCGGTCGATCGCGATCGACGTAATGCCCAAGCTGGATTTACATTAATAAACCATAATGAGCCGTACAACGCAGCAATCAAAACCTCAAAGACATTCACAAAAAATCATGTGGTTCATAAAAAATATTTTGGAACAAAAGTAGGGAACAGAGTACCTGAAGATTGTAAAAAATGCTTGCCCCACTCACAAAAAAGAAAAATGTATGTTACAGATACATTTTAGTTTCCATGAAGTCTCTCTCTCTCTCTGTCGTATAGAGGATACTGACACGAGAGGTCATTGGTAACAAATAAACCTTTTCCTCGGAATTAAAGATTTCGTGAGTCTGGGGTGACTCTGTGCCCTGCGTGACCGCTCCCGGGTTAATCGAACTTATTGGTTCTCAGGTAGGGTTTTTAGTCATTTTAGTCACTTTTATGCATCCCAAGTGTTGTACAGGTTATAAAATCTGAAGAGGCATCTTACGCATAAAAAAATAATTATTTGATGTTTTAATATATTGGAGACCTACTTCAATTGCTTCAATTTTTTTTTTAATATAAAATCTTTCATTAATCTTCTCAGTTAAATAAAATAAATTAGAAATAGGAATTAATTCTAATTTTAAAATTAAATAAATTTTATGCTGATAAATATGTATACACTAGTCGTTACTTGCCCACATCGTAGGCTATTTCATGATATTGTATGATTACATATTGTGTTTTTTATTATTGTACTTCAGCTATTGATATTTAAGCCGTAGCATGTTTTCGATTGCATTGAAAAAAATCTCACAATCACGTTTCTTAACTACAAAAGGATTAGATTTTAATTAATAAAACGAAAGTATATTTGTCTATAACACCCATGTGTAACCCTCACAATTCCCTTTGGTAGTCAATTTTTGAAAAACTCGTTTTTACAGATCTCTATGAAAAATAAATAAACAAATAAACTCACCAAATTTTTACTTTGTAAGTCTATTGGCTCTAAAATGAAAATTTTAATACCTCTCTCCTTAATTCGTCTTATAAATCGATATCTGAAATGTCCGTTATTTGAAAATTTCTACTCAGCAAAAGAAACACGATTGCTAAATTTTTAGACTCTAAATCTAATATTTAAAAAGCGGAATTTTTGTCTGTGATGTTCTCGGAATCCCTCATGGGAGTCGGCTAAACTAAAATCCGTTTAAGGAAATACAGTGCGATTCAATTGACAAAAATTAATCAAAAAATCAAATTTAATTTTTTTAGCTTAAATTATTTTTATATACTAAACTTAAAAAACGCAGAATTATGATAGCTTTTGCGTTCGTTTTTATTCACATCTCTATGGCAAATCAAAACTTTAAACTTACTTATCTCGGAAAAATAAAATAACTAGTTTGTCTTCATTTAAAATGCTAAGACTTTTTTTTTCTATTGTGCCTAATGCTTTGAATTTTTTTACCTATTGCTAATAGTACATGTAACAAAAGTTGGTATTCATTTTTGAATCAAACCAATATTTATTTTTGTGAAAATATTTAAACTCAGAATTTGTATATTTTTTAAGGAATTTTCAATAAACATTCATAAAAAGAATTATTGTACAAATACCAATCATTTTATCGCAAAACCCATACCAACTTTTGTTATGCATAGTTTGACGTACTTGTAAATCAAATTTCCTGCGTATATGTAAACTTTTGTAGGAGGAGTAGCATTTTAAAATCACTTCACAAACTTCAAGTTTTTTTATTTAAAAAATTAAATGACTAGCCTTTTATGAAATTTTAAACACAAAGTCTGTTTTACATAGTATACACACATAGGAAGCAACCAAAAATATTTTGAAAATCCTTAAATTAAAATTTTTGCTTAAATCATACCATATCCTCTTAAAGAGGATCCCTTTTTCGCAAAAGAATTCTAACTGCAAAATTTCAAGTCTGTAGGTCTCATTCACTCATCACGATTCACAGATATCGTGATGAGTGAATGAGCCGCTTTTCTACTTTATTTATGAGATTAATATTAAGAGTTATTAATATTAAGAGTTAAGATGTATAATTTTTTAAAAAAAAAGCTATTTTCGAATATGTGAGCTTTGAATTTACAAATTCAATGCATAATTATCATATTAACCAACTTTTTCAGTGACCGTCTATTTACTGCTCCTTTATCAATACTGTAGATTACATGAAGAAGTACTTACAGTCTTAATGTTCAAAATAAAGCATCTCTTCTTCGAATAAAATGAACTAATTTAACAGTTTTAGTAAAATAAATTCCAGATATATCAAGTTTTATTGAAATTCTTGTTCACCTGCATCTTTTGGGGAAGTACTCATCAGAATTCCAGGAGCATCTTTAGAATCTCTCATCGTATTACTCACAAGTGTGTCGAGAGATTTTCCAGAAAACTTCCTTTTCCTTGTTGGAAGAAAATGCTTGCTCCGATAATGCCCTTACTTAAACCCTCTTAACAAAAGAGAAGTCTTGATTGTAGTAGAGTTAAAAAGATTGAAATACTTTCTGAAAGGACGCAATCTGGTAGATTTAGCTCCTTCTTGCCATTTGCGACTAGGATTACAAAAACAATTTATATAGTAAGTGCATTTTTTTTTGAAAATGCAATAAATATTTGAAAAGTTTGTAGGTGAATAATGCTTCAGAATATTGATCAAACAATATTCATCTTATTTTGTATTCTTATATCAAGATGAAAAAAATAAAGCTTCATTGATTTCACTGTGAAATAGAATGATGTTTGTTTAAATGTTTTAACTGTTAAAGAATAATGATTCTATAACAAATCGTTTTTCTTAAGCTATTGACATAAATGTTAATGTATTACTGTAACAGATCCAAAACAACATCTCCTAGCGAATTCATAGAGAGAGTAATCCTAATTCTAGAGCTAACAGCAGTTGGGCTGTTTAGATATAGTCATGCAACGCGATACTTATTCCTTTTCGAACTGTTTTCTGCAAAAAGAATCCTAAAGTATACTAGCCAGGCGGGACATCACCGTTACATTACTTATTTTTTTCCCATTAAAAATACTGTAAAGCTCTAGGTGCACCCATAAAATCTTTAGTACATGCAATTCGCTTAAATTTAGAAATTTTTCAAATGTTAAAAAGGTCTAAAGTTTAGAGTATATCCAATTTTTTTATAGGTAAGAAAAACATTTTATTTTTGATTGAAAAAGAAAATGTAATATATGTAACACGTGTACATTGATACGTTTCTTAAAAAAATATGATACACTAACATGATACAAGTGCATGGACATATATATACTGATCAATTTATTTGGATGTGTACTCAATATATATAATCGCACCCTCTTTACGCATTAATTATTCATTACTTATAGCAAGAGTGAATACATGATATGGTTTTTTGAAAAAACTTGAAGTTGAAACTATATTAATGATAGCATTGGACGTAGTTTCAATTCGGATTCATTCGAAATTTTTGGCTTCGAAACAATAAGACACACAAAAAAATAAATTAAAATACACGTATTTATGCGTAATACGAGTATAAATACACGTGAAAATGTACGCAAAACACTCATACTTTTTTATTATTTATAAAGAATATTACACAAAATCAGGGAGTGTTGCCTTCAGGCAATAATGATTTAAGGAGTCAAAACCTATAGTAAAACAGCGCATTTTACAGAAGGTAGAAGTTTTTGAAGGAAATCTTGGTTTTCTTGTACCATAAGGATACCCTGAATTTTGTACGCATATTGGAGGTAAATCTAACACATTTTGGAAACTTGTTCGATCGTATAGCACCAAAGTAACCTTGGTACGTCATTATCCTTGTAGCGCCATCTAGTTGTTTTATTTGGTACCTGTTGGTTAGCTCAGTGTAGACCTCGGCCTGTAGTGTGTGATTACGTTACAAAATAAATTCAGTGAATTTGACTGTCAATCGAAAGTATGTTGACCACTTCCACACTGTGTTACAGAGAGTTGCGTCTCTTTACCATAAGCCCCATGCATCAAGCCCCGTTGAACCTCTGTTCGAGTTGGAAAATTCATCATACTGGGACATCTGTTGCTTACAAAGTGAACTTCAAGGCATGAAAAATATCCCGATTGGATAAGAAACAGATACGCTACTAGACAATTAGCATTCCTTAAATTGGTTTGGTCATTTAGACATATTCCATGCTTTTATTGGATCAAAAGAAAGATGAGTAATAACGTTTTTCAAACATGGATTTTATTAGATTCAAGTTGTGGAGTTGTTTATTATTTCCTTACAACATTTGTGTAAAGTATTTGTGACGTTTGAAACAAATAAAGGTAGTGTGATTTGATAAATAAAAATTACGTTTAATTAAGCCACAGCTATTATTTACATCAATTTGCAACTTAGTACAATTAGATTATTTTAGAGTCCCAATTTCTATTGTTTTGTGGGGGAGGAGTCTCTTGTGGTGCGCGTTCACCGCGAAGTTTTCGCTGGAACTGCCTTTGCTCTCTCGGCCCTCTCTAGGGCTTGGGGTTGACCACTGTCGGCGTCTTTCTTCTCGTTATATACAGCCGTGGGCGGAGGGAATTTCTTTTGGTGTCAAAGGTTTCCGGGGTGATTCAAGACACGTCCGTGCAATATATTAACGAGTGCAGGTGTCTTGCACATGTGGTGATCAATTCGCCTAAAGAAGCCGATCCAGCCGTGTGACGGGAAATCACGGATGTCCCAGAACTCAAGGATTTTACAGAATTCATAAAAATGAATCTTTCTCTCAGAACAGTTACTTCATCAAAATGAATTCTTGAATGTTTTGTTAACGTCGCACTACGAAGCAACACGAAGGTTATTGGCAACGGATCTGGCTATTTGGAACCATGGCCAAGTGAGGAGGAAGACACCCGAGCTGGCACCTACCTTCCGAAATTCTACACCGTGTCAACAGGCTTGACTGATTTTACGTGCATCTGCTTATCCACACGGTGAGTCTTCATTGGCATTGGGGCTCGAACTTATTACACACCAGCCACGAGTCCGAGGCCATTATCATAAGACTATCAAGGCCACAAACGAATTCTGGAATAAAATTTTTATTCTCCCATATAGAATTTTTTAAATGCTTTTAAACTGAACTCTTTTCATTTGTATCAATAATTTTTGATTACCCGTGAATTATAATATATAAATTAGAAAAAAAATTGAAAAACATTGCTGATTAATAATCAGAAAAATATTGGACAAACCCTTTTGGTGAAAACTATACTCGAATGCGTTCCCTTCATTGAAGAGAAATATTCTTAATAAAGAGTTGGTGGTGTTTATGTTTTCCTGTTATATAAACATTAAACTTTGAATAAATCAGATTGTAGAGCCTCACCAAACTTTTGAAGAGTTTGGTAATTTTTCGATCTTATAAACATTACTAATGAAGCTATTAGCAAAATTATGCTCAAAATTTAAATACATAATTGTTGAGGTGTGTTGAAAGTTACTTCGGAAAATGTTAAGAGAGAGAGAGAGAGAGAGACAGTTCTATCGTAGTTGCAAACTAAAATTAATTTGACAACTTTTCAGAGATAACTCAAGTTTTAAAACTATGTATCGCTCAGTAGCTCGATAAATTCTTCTTGAACTATCAAAGATAAAGGAGTTTATATTAATCATTTCAATTGAAAATGGCTAATGCATCCAATTTTTCTTTTCTGCATCAATTCGAAGGAAAATGCTTTTGATAATATATCTCGGAATGACTGTAGATTATCAATATAACTTTAACAATTAAATCTTTGAAAAGTTCTCTCTTGTACAATTAGTTACCATTTTGCTTTGTATTATTTCAAAATACGCGTCTTTTTATTACATATAGTGCTTAGCTGTGCCACTAAGATCATTTTATACGTTACTTAACACATATATTCAATATGGATCAGGAAGTCTGATTAGTTTGTCTAAGCCTAAGACTGAACTGCAGATTTAATATTGTCTTAAGGCTCAAAACTTTCATTTTTTGCTCAGTATTACTAGCAGAAACATGTAAAATAGCACATGAAAAACAGTCTATTTAAATAGAAATAAGAAACATGTCAGTTTATAATGCGTAAATTAATTTTGTAAGAAACCACCGAAGAGAGAGAGAGAGAGAGAGAGAGAGAAAAGCAGGAATACCACAAACAAAAATGTTGCTAATTACAAAATAAAAACCTACAAATAAAATGTAATTTAAGATTAATTTATTAAGTATGCAAAAATAAATTACATATAATAGAACAAAACCTTATTTTCAAACCTAAGTACTTGAGAACAATTAATATTTTTCAATTCTTACTATTAGTTCACTCTCTCCCATATATGTATAAAAGCACTCGTGTAGCTGAACAGTGCGACGTAAATATTCCCTCACTCACTCACCCATATATATATATATATATATATTTTTCAAATTTCAAATTTTCAATCGTTAATAAAAGTACTTTTTATACACACTCATGTTCAATACATTTTTTTAACTTGTAGAGAGGACGACACTTGATGTTAATGCAGTTTTTTCTAATATTAATTCATTAATTAAATTTAATGAAGTAAAATAAGTTTTTTTCTTTGTTGACCTAAGTAGGAATTGACTTTAATTTTTTTATATTACTTGTTTAAAGAGCAAATTATACATGGTTTTGTATGAAAATGTGAGCGCAATCAATACTACAAGAAAAGAAGCAGCAGTAAAAATTTTGCTTTGCAAGTTACAGAACTAATTTGATACCGGTATGCTATGGATTTTACCGTCAAATAAATGTAAAATTTCGGCAACTTGAGGCAATAACATTTCAAAATAATAACATTTGACTGGCCACCAAAGATCTAATTGGCATTTAATCAGAATTATGACAGAAACGAGTAGAATACCGATATACAATTGGTTCCCAAGTGATATTATAATTAACAGTATTTTTCGATGTAGGGGTACGTGCTTTTTAAAAACAAACAAATTAGTTATGCTCTAAGAAAAACGTAAAGGAATGATCAATTCTTTTATTTTTATTTTACCCTATTTGTTGATAAATAGACAACAGTTATAAACTACGTTATAAATAATTTGGAATTACATTCCTATGAATTAATGCGTTGATAATTTTACTATCAATTTTATTTTGAATAAGTTATATTTTGGAACTATCATAGCTCCATAATATTACAATATGCTACATCATATATAACGTCTTGTAATACTTCAAAATCTCTCCAGACACGTTCGATACGTTCAAAAATTCTAACTTCCGCCTCAAGAGACTCCAACTTTATTTCACAGTCCAGCAAGATTCCCTTTCCTCTAAACCTTAGGGAATTCCTTTTTGTAGAATAGCAAGCAAATATCAGGGTTCTCGATCTGTTTCTTTCGATTCAGGCGGTCACAGTGACTTATTGAGGACTCCTGAGAGTAATATCAGGCGATTACAAGAGATTCGTTGTCGTTTGGTTCTTTCGGAGTTGTTTCGGAACTGGTGCTAACGTCCTTCTCATCAAGAAAAATATTTGTACTTCGGTGTAATGGTTGTTTCCCTTCATTGATGCAATTAGCTATGTAAGGAGTGATTCAATTATCTTTCGTTAGAAGGATTTTTTTTCGCTGTTGTTGTAGAACAGTTCTTTGGTAGAAATAAATGCTGGTATAAATAGGACTAACTTGAAATATTTGCTAAGTTGAAATGAAAGTAATTACTTGTTACAAAACTCGAAAGAATTATTTTTGTTTTCTATAAATTCTAAAAATTCTACATTCTTTTAGTTAAAAAGGCTTAAGTACTATAGATAATTTTTATGACACAAATATTCTAGAATCATGAAATTTTAGAATCAACTTATTACTCAGAATAAAATAAATTTCCCATTTTTTCATTTGAAAAATGTATAAGTCGTGAGAAAGTTGTAAGTTGTAAATTATGAAAAACTACAAATTAAGTGTGTTCAGAAAGTGTTGCTGTTTCTAACACTTAGTTGGGCTATCTAAGACTAAATCAACTCCATCATTCCATATACTTCCGAAAAATCCAAGAATAAAAGAGGTTATAAGAACACCTTTTCCAAGTTAAAAAATTTAAGCAATGTAAAATGTATTCAAGTGATGCCTGAGTAGCATTACACTTTATACAGATCTTAAGAACTCTTAGCCCATGTTCAGAGGTGAGAGATTTCAAATGTCTACTGGCAAATCAAGATATGAAAGTCTGCTGGCATCTATGACGCTCAAATGTAGGGCACCACTAAGGCGCTTTCGTGGGTACCAGATAGTCGCAGTTCTCTTCAACATCTTTATAACTGGATCACAGTCGGAGACAGGGCTGGCGTCTCCATATTTCAAAAACTTACACAAATATCAGAGTCCTGTGATGTTCATTTCCAGTGGATTCCCTCCCATGTTAACATCTTTGGAAACGAACAAGCGGATCTCCTGGCTAAAGAGGGTTGTAATGCTTTTCCACCTATCTCTTCAACCCTCATCTACTCTGAACATCAATGTAGGGTTATATCTGAAATTTTAAAGGAGTGGAGGACCCCGCCCAACCATCACTGGTATGGAAGTAAACATCCAGGATCCTCATTCCTACTGAAATGTGGTCGAGCTTCTCAGACTGCAATCTCTAGATTGAAAAGTGGCCACATAAAGAGTCTTTCCTTTTGTGGAGGCAGGAAGACTTTTGCTCTTTGCACCAAGTGCAAGACTCAGCAAGCCTTTCCAGATCACATCTTATACTGCTTGGGACTTTCGAGGGAGGACCTCTTTTCCTCTCCCCTCCTGGTATTGGACTTCTTAAGGGTCAATGGTCTTTTGGGTCTTGTCTGACTCTGTCAGACAGACTGAGGATTAGCCACAACAACAACAGGAGGAACTCTTCAGAGATCACTTTGCTACTACTTAATATCAGAGAACACATCGCTGTAAGTAGAAGGCATATCACAGGTCGCAGAGTGCCCCCAAATGCAGCCTTTCCCAATGAGTCTGCTATCTCGTTGCCAGCCAAAAAGGGTGAAGTTCTGGCATTTATGCAAGCTTATTCGTAGAAGTTATTGAAATTCTTGAACTAAAGAGAATATAAATGCTCTGTTAAAAATAGGAATAAAATTAATATACAATTGTTTTGCCATTGAAAATGCCTTTCATTAGGGTTCAGACATTTTATCAGTTACATGGAATTTCCGTTTCTGATTATTATCAGTTTTTTTCTTTTTGTATTCTCTCTTACTGTTATTCTGATTATAATAAGAAAAAATAGAAAACAAGAATGTTTTATATCTAAAAAATATGAGAAAATAATAGAAACCTCACTAAAACTTGAAAAAAATCTTATTACTTTGTGAGGAAAATACTCCCTCTCTTTTAAAAATACTCTGTAATTTTAATAAAATTCGAACATGAAAAACGGAAACACATCAGTTAACTAAATGCGCTTTTAAGTATATTGAATACCAATACATATTTCTGTTATACAATAATTTGAACTTTGGAAAAGTAATAATACGTTAGGAGGTATTGCACTGGATATCAATTAGTAAAATTTTTTGAAATAAAAAAAACAGGTGAATAATTACATAATTAAAAAAACACTTTATAAAAGTATTGTTGATTGCATTTGTATTTAAATGTGATTCGTCTTAACGAATTAAAAAAAATATCAACATGATTAATACAAAGTTGGATTTTTGTAAATATGATAAACATTATTTATAGGCAAGTTTACTGATGTTAATTTTTGTATAATACTTTAAAGTGATTATACAAATACATGCAAAACTAGCCTTCTCAAATTATTTCTAACCCCTAAAGAAGCCCTTTCAAAAACCATAACTTTAAAGATTCCACTCAATATTTGAAGAAGCATTTTGTAGGACATTGTTAGTATTATAAAACTGGCCTTGAAATGTTGTAGGAACGGATATAGTTGAAGAAGTATATGCATTTAAAAGTCCATTTAACTTATACTTTTATACTCATTAACATAGGTTTGGTTCAAAAATATTACCAAAAAAAAATAATTAAAAAAAAAAGCTTAAAAATTGGAATGACTGTTTGAATTTACTTTTGAGCTGATAGTTTTCTAATCAAACAAAATAACTATTGGAAGTTTTATCTAAATCTTAAGTTCAATACCTTAGATAATTATTTCTTAAACTATCTTCTAAATTGTGAGATCTTGTTTGTTCAAAGAACTATTTTTTATAGGATCTTAATGAATTCAAAGAAGCAAATCATTGCTCTGTGGAGTAAATATTTGCTTCTTTGAAAAATATTTAGTCAAATGATTCCATTAACAATAATTGTATTTCCATTTACTATGCACCGTCTACTTGAACCCTAAAAGAAAAAGTTTTATATTCCAAAAGTTGATGATTCCGAAAAACCATCATCAATCATTAGAAAAGTTGAATGAACCAATGTTTGTTATTAGTCATAATTATACTTTTCGAAGAATTCTATTTTATTCATTCTTTTTTTTCCCCCCCTTTTTGGTGAAAAATGCATTTGCTTAGTTAGCGTCAATGCTCATTTAATTCTAAGAATATTTTTAGTCTGTTTTATTAGAATTTTATGTATGTTTGGAATGGAATTATATCAAAGGGAATTATATATATTGAACAGCTATTATCCCTCTTTCTATGTAAATACACCGCTGGCCATTTAAATAGCAAGGTCAAATATTTGCATGGAAGAAATGTGCTTTTATATGTGAATTATTAGCAGTTAAGCACAATCGAAAGAAGCTGGAGTGAGAAAAGGCATCTCAAACTCTGTATTAAAATAAAATTACACAATTGACTTCTCATTCAGAAATCACATTTGAATGTCGAATATTTGTGGAAAGATTATGCAGTACCTCGTTTAAGAAATAGAAATTTCTAACTCGTGTCAAAATGCGTTAAAGGTAGGACAGTGTCCTATCGAGAGTGAGGTTTATCGTTTTGAGATATTTCTATCATTGATTGGAATCCAACGACTGTTATGCAAAATAAAACCGATGGATTGTACTGAATGCAATGTCAGATCTGTGGATGACTTCCTACTAGTCTTATTTGAAGAACCATAACTCACATCGTGTATTTTCAGTTAGGAAGTGGGCTTGTTTGCATCACGACAATTAACTCTATGAACAATGTCTGAAGCACCAAGAAGTGTCTGCACAGTGAACATTATAAAGGCTATCCTTGGCACTGTAACATACAGTGGTGGCAAAAAGTCCTGAACACACTCATTTTTTAGCGTAATTTTTGTGTTTGACTTCATTTTTTGTTGTGAAATTATTGCACTATCTTAAATATTGTTATTGATTTTTATGTATTTTTTTATGCTGATTTCAAATCTACTACTAGTTTCTTAATGACTAAAATAGTTTTTGTAGTAAAGCTTCCTGAACACAATAATGTGAAATATGTGCAGAATAAAACAATATAGAATAACATAATATGCAAAGAAATATAACACGAAAATTGACAAATACGGTATATTTAATAAGCATTTTGAAAATTACATTGTTGTCACAGGTTAGAAAATCAATATTTTATGGGCCAGCCGTTTGCTTTAATTACGGCTGTACATCTTTTTGGCATAGAATGCACCAATTTCAAAAGAAGATCTTTCGTGACAATATGGTGGAAGGAAAATATTAAAGCTGCTAAAGTACCATGTGACCTTTCTACTGTTGTGAGAACTTTGAAAAGATTTTCTGAAACAAATTTTATTGCGGACAGGGGGCGATCAGGACGACCAAGAAAAACATTTTTACGTGAAGACAGGTTATTGTACACAATTTCACTTTCAAGCAGAAAGATTAATTCCTCGCAAATTTTGAAACAATGGACTTAGACATCAAATGTGAGTGTGTGTCCAAGAACTGTTAGAGGAAGACTGCTGGAAATTGGGTTACGAGGCTGTAAAGCGCGCACAAAACCATTACTGACTGAATTTCAACGCAAGAGGCGATTGACGTGGGCAAGGGAACATTCATTATGGACTATTAAAGACTGGGAACAGGTAATATTTAGTGACGAGAGTTAGTTTTGTATTTCTGGCAACCAAAGTAGTGCCTATGTAAGGCGACGCACTCATGAGGAATTCAGCCCTCAGTGTCTGAAGCCCACATTAAAGTACCCGACAATAGTGATGGTATGGGGTTGTATGTCTTCTCATGGTGTTGGAAGACTTCACATCGTTAGCGGAACAGTGAGAGCCATGGATTACATTGAAATACTACAAAATAAATTGCTACCAACTGCGAGAGATCTTTTTGGGAATCAGTCATGGATTTTTCAGGACGATAATGTCCCTTGTTATCGTGCAAAGGTAGTCCAGAAATGGTTGAAAGACCATACTGTGAATAGAATGAACTGGCCAGGACAGTCTCCCGACCTTAATCCGATAGAGAACTTATGGTTTAAAATTTGTTATGAAATTTCAAAGAAAAAACCTTCAAACAAACGTGAATTAATTGAAGCTTTAATATTTTCCTTCAACCATATTGTCACGAAAGATCTTCTTTTGAAATTGGTGCATTCCAGGCCAAAAAGGTGTAAAGGCAAACGGCTGGCCCATAAAATACTGATTTTCTAACATGTGACAACAATGTAATTTTCAAAATGCTTATTAAATATACCGTATTTGTCAATTTTCGTATTATTTTTCTTTGCATATTATGTTATTCTATATTGTTTTATTCTGCACATATTTCACATTATTGTGTTCTGGCAGCTTTACTACAAAAAATATTTTAGTCATTAAGAAACTAGTAGTAGATTTGAACTCAGCATAAAAAAATACATTAAAATCAATAACAATATTTAAGATAGTGCAATAATTTCACAACAAAAAATGAAGTCAAACACAAAAATTACGCTAAAAATGAGTGTGTTCAGGACATTTGCCACACTGTATATAATGTCATACATGAATGGTCCTACAATGTATTTTCAAACCAGTTCAGATGTCATCCTAGTCACTTGACCTAGGCCCAAAATTACGAGGACCGTTGCCAGTAGCCCTCGAGTTGCTTTATAGAGCGACATTAAACCCTTCCAGGCTCATTTTATTTCTGGATTATGGAATAAGAAATGTCAATTTTTTATGCTTATTTTCAAACACAGATATCTTTTAAACATAATAGCCCCATTCGCACACAAAATTTCCTGAAAATTAATACAAACAAATCTATTTAAGGTATCCGACTACTTGCGACAACTTTTTTTAAAAAAAAATGGAGATATGGAGATTTTTTTGTTGTTTTTGGATTTGCTTAGTTCATTTTAAGAAAAATATGCTAAAATTAAGAACAGAAAAAGAAATTATTATTACTAAAATGGGAAAAAATGGGTAAAAATTGACAAAAAATAACATAAAAGCGGCCCATCCTGTACCAAAAGTTTATGAACACATATACAACTTTTCAATTCTGATGTGTTGCTACGTTATTAATTTTCGAAATTACCTCAGGATAAGAAGTATTTTAAATTTTACAAAATTAGAGCACTTTATCTTTGTTATTACTTGAAATTGTTTAAACAAACAGTAGTTATATTCACGTAAGGGGTTGTAAATTTTGTAATAAAACATTGATTGATAAATCTGAAGGTTAAAACACTTTTATTATTATGCAGAACTTACACAAAAATTTCATTAAACTATTTTCAAATTTTTTTAGCAATCGCTGGCTCCGTTTGAGTATTATAAAAAAACGTACATTTTCAGTAAAGCGCGTTTTAAAGTATGACATCTTGCTTATAGTAATGTCATCTGCTTTTACTAAAACACTTTTGGTTTTTTTCTAGTGAACGGAAAATAACAAACTTCGTATTTTTATAAAGCTAATAAGATGGTCTAAAATAAAATCACAAAAATTGTCAGTTTTGGGCAAAATTCACAATTTTAGGGTAGTTGAATACCTTAAACGAATGAGTAATTTACTTGCAAAATCTGCTTTCCGTATGGAGAAATAATTAGACTTTTGAGTTAATACACACTAACTATAAATATAAAGTTTAGAATATGCCTAGCGTTTTTCTTGTATTTCAAATTTTATTTACACCTTTAGCATTTATTTAAATGAGTATGAAATTACTAATCAAAATTTGATCGTATATGATAAATTCGGAAACACGGTACTTGACAACCAAACATTACAATCTGGACAATAGAATCTTATTTCTCTTCTCACCTTCTTTCCTTTACTGTCTCTCTTTGAGCAGCAAATAATATTCTGTCGTATTGGATTAGTTTTCTCTGTTGGGGAAATGTAGTCAACAAATGTGCTTTAGACAAATGTAAAGGGGGTTGCTCAACTCGGTAAAAGTCGGGAAAGGGTTGATTAACACTAACACACTTGATGTATTTTTAAATTAGTATTTTGTCTTCAAATTTCTTAAACATTTCTAATAATTTAAAGATTATAGCAATGTTATAATTTGATTTAAGTATGAAGCATTTTTGTGCTGGTTGCAGTATGATTGAAATTTAGCTTCATAATATAATTAAAATAACTTCATTAGATAAGGATAGATAAGGATTTGCAAAAAGGATAATATTAGCTAATATATAAGTATTGTTTTCTTTTAAATTAAAAGAAAAACTGCTAGCTTTAATTTCAAAATTCGAGAAGCTAAACACCGAGAAAGATTTATTATTCGAGAAAAAAAGAAATAATTTAAAAATAAATTGGTTTACCGTTTTTTCCAGAAATTAAAAACAGAATGAGCATTATCTCCAAAATCCAATTCTAACTAGCAATCTAAAAAGGCATTAATCAAGAATTTCTTACAATATATTTTTAAAATTTTTATATCCAGTAACAAAAAGTTCTTTTTTTGCCACGATCAACAGTCAAGTTTAAATGCATTAATCAAGTTGTTGCTGGGGCTCAAATCCTTGATGAGATTTTCGTGTTCTTCTCTCAACTTGGAAAAGTGCTAATCAGAATTCCGTGAGCACCTCCGGAATCTCTCGTCGTCTTATTCACATGTGGGTTGGAAGCTTTTCCAGAAAATCCCCTTTCATGGCCGGGAATTAGGAGTAAGAAAATACTTATTCGATAATGTCTTCACTTAAGCTTTCTAGGCAAAAGAAGTCTTGGAGATCTGGAAAAGAAATGCTCAAGGAAAATGTCTTCCGAGTTGAAGTCATCTGACTGACTTGTTTCTGGGTTTGCCACATGCAATTAAGATGACGATTACGATTAAGATATTGGGAAAATGTGCTTTCATAGAACGTTTCTTATGGTTTAAATGCATGGTGATTATTGTAATGGAATCGTAAATAATGTAAATAGATTTGTTTCTTATTTTTACTAAACTGAAAGGAAAGAATTAGAGAATATTAAAAATATAATCGTAATCAAAGATATATTTTGATGATAGATTACTGATTGGTATGCGAAGGTCACTAATTTGTCACACAATTTTAAGAAAACATTTTAAATAATGTTCATTTTTAAGGTATCTGACCACTTACGGCAACTTTTTTTTAATAATGGAGATATGGAAATTTTTTTTTGTGGTTTTTAGATTTATTTCGTACATTATAAGAAAAGTATGCTAAAATTAAGAAGAGAAAAAGAAATTATTATTACTAAAATGGAAAAAATGGGTAAAAATTGACAAAAAATAACAGAAACGGGGCTCAATCTGTACCAACAGTTTATGAACAAATTTTAAATTTTTCAATTCTGATGTGTTGTTATGTTATTCGAGTTTGAAATGACCTTCAGTGTAAAAGATATTTTAATTTTTACAAAAACTAGAGCACTTTATCTTAGTTATTATATGGAATTGCTTAAAAAAAAACAGTGATTATATTCACATAAGGGACTGTAAATTTTCTAATAAAACAGTGATTGATAAATCTGAAAGTTAAAACACTTCTGCTATTATACAGAGCGTACACAAAAAATTTCAGTTAATTATTTTTAAAACTTTTTGAGCAATCGCTGTCTCCGTTTAACCTTTTTGAAAAAAAAAACACATTTCGAGTAAAATGCGTTTTAAAGTATGAAATCTTGCTTAACTGGTACTCACGTATTATGCAGTCGACCAATTTCGACAAATCAAAAGACCTCGCTAAATGCCAATGTATGCTGCCTATAAGGTAACATCATTTTCACGCATGTTGAAACACAATAATAAAAGAATATACAGATGCGAGTGTTTGGTGATGTCGTTTGAAATGGCAACGTAGTCCAATTTGGTCGACGGTATAAAACGTAAGCACCAAATAACTTAGTCATGCATTTTGAATTAGTTACTTCTGATCAGGCAACTTTGGAATTTATTAAAAAAATATTAGACATTCAGAGTTGCCATAAAACAGAAATCTTTTATTGCAAGTGAGTTTCTGATGTCTCATAAATTAATTTAACGTTTTGAGATACAAAGTTCTCTCAAGTAAAACTACGTATGCAATGCAGTAAAACTAGTAATTCAGCCAAGTGCTATTTTAATTTCATTACATCTTGCAGTACATAAAACTGTCTGCAATAGAAATATATTTCTTTTAGAGTTTCTTCTGGAAAGCTTTTTGAAAAAAGAAAGATTGGTACTGTATTATTTTAAAGCAAATAAATAAGAATATTCTACTTGAACTTTTACGTACTACTAAAAGGATTTATTTTTCACATTCCAAAATAAAAGCTCTCATAGCAATGTTACAGAAATTCAGAACTCATACAAGGCAATTCATTTAGAACTTTCTTCAATAAACGTAATTCAATTTATATATTTCGTCTTCAGCTCATGTAATATATACATATATATAGTTGAAGTTTTCTCTTAAAAAAATATGCAATAAAAATTTTCCCTTATGATTTCGATATTTAGCACAATTAAATTTTGATTTTATAAGGTTAACTGGTTTCTACTGGTTTCTGGTATTTATATATTTAAAGGAGAAAAGCGACTCACTGACTGACTGACTAATCACGATATCTCGGGACCTATTAAACCTACAGACTTGAAATTTGGTAGACATTTTCCTTTCATAGAATAGACATCAGCTAAGAACGGATTTTCCGAAATTTGAAACGCAAGGGGCGTTACGGGGGTTAAGGGGCGTTATAAATAATTGTTTCCATGTTTAAACTACTCAATGTACAATTTTGAAATTGGGTAAGCAGATTCCTTTCATACAGTAGAAATCCGCTACAAAATGAGTTTGGTGAAAATCGACCCCCAAGTGACGTTGCAGGGGCTTAGGGGGCGTTATAGATAATTATTTCCACTTTTAAACTATTTGACGCACTGTCTTTAAATTTGATAAATAGATTCCTTTCGTAGAATAATGATCAGTTACAAAACGGGTTTTGTGAAAACAAACTTCTAAGTGGCGTTGCTGGGGATTAAGGGACGTAATAGATAAATATATCCGTTTTTAAACTACTTCACCTACCTGCTTGAAAATTAGTAAGTAAGTTTCTTTCATGGAGTAAATATCCGCTACAAAATGGGTTTTGGGAAAATTGACCCCCAAGGGGTGTTGCGGGTTATTTTGACTAAGAGCGGTTATTTTGGAAAACGGCTCTCAACGGGATTACGGGGATATTGATAGTAAAACTTTTGTTTATTTCTTTTAGATTTAGACTTGAAATTTGGCTTGCATGTTCAATTTACGGAGTAGAGATCCACCGAAAATTGGTTTTGCGGGAATCCACTTGGTTTTTGGGTTACGAAAGAGCAAACATCATTCTATACTCCAATTTTAGAGATTTTTAGAAAATACAAATTAGATGAGTTCTGCCCTTTTTTTTTATCAACAGGCGACAGTTACAGGTAAAAGTATATTTTCCAATACAATCGAATTCTTAATGTCCTAGGACTTATATATCAATAATTTATACATATATATAAGCAGTAAAAATTTATAAAACATCATGAAATTCCCAGCGAAGCGGGCTGGTAACGGCTAGTATATATATATATGTTTATCTTTAAAAGAGGTACTTCAATCTTATCAAAAATATGACATTTGTGATATAATTATGATTTAAAATAAACATTATAATGCATCATATATCCGTGCGTTGTGTTGTCATTGTTATGTTTTATATATTATAAAAGTCTTTTCTTAAAAAAAAAACAGAAAAAAAGTGTTCCAACTTGTAAACATTATGCAAATAATACATATTATTTATTAATGTATTTTAAAAAACTTTATAAATGAAGCAGTAAAAGCAGTATTTTTTGTGTGATTCAAACCGAGAGGTCCGAAACTTGACTTTTTTGCTTATGAATAACGGTTAGTTCGAATGTTAAGTAAAACTCAGAGATGGCCACACGCACATATGTAATATATAACGCAATTATCTTCAATTTTAAGGATCAAAACTAAATATGGATAAAAA
>BMAO01018761.1:0-17746 GCA_019973975.1 Trichonephila clavata | reverse complement strand
GTCGATTCAAGTGTCATCCTCGTGACTTGAAAATAATCGCAATAATTCATGTTAGAGTTAACATCAAGCACTTTCATAATTCTCATAGCTGCTGTCAGAATTGGTTAACGGTTCAAAATCAATTTTGATGGCTTAAAAAGACTTAAATTGTGGTTTTAGAATTAACTAATTAAATAAACTACCTAATTTATTTTTTTAAATAATCTCTGTCGATGTTGTTTTTATCATTTCTGATATTTATCATGAAATTTAATATAGATTTCATATGTTATAAAATTCTGTTTGTCATTTTCCTGTACTGAAGAGAGTTAAGAATCTCGTACATTTGAAAAAAAATATTATTTATGATTTTTTTTAAAAAAACACGTTTTTGAAAATATACAAAAAATATATTTTTTATTTCTTTTCTCAATCCTGAAATAATAGAAAATTGAAATGAAAGCAATATAATCATGAAAAGTATGTATAATCAAATTTATTTACGTGAAAACAATGAATTATAATTCAATTATTTTTACATATTTCTTTTTCTATTTTATAAAACCTTTAAATCCAATTTTCCAAACCTTATCCTGCAATAATAAAAAAAAATTCGAGGCATAAATCTACTATAATAAAATCTAGTCGTCTTAAGACGGCTTACACTAGTTCATAAATTTTAACTTTTTATCCATATAACAAATATTGTTGAAAATTGGGAAAATATAATTTTATGATCGCCCGTTTACTCGAAATAATTTAAAATGCGCACAGCGGCGAATGTTTTTTTTTTCGAATATCTCCGGAACTAATAATTAAATTCGAATGGAATTAAGAATATAATCTATTTTTTGTCTAGATAATTTGCAATCTTATTCTGTAAAAAAATTGATTTACATTACTGTAAAAGTTTTAGAAACAAATTATGAGATAATTAATCCATTAAACGCATAAATTACTTTCTTTTGAGTCCTATTTATTTCCATATATTTGCAGAAGTTCTTAAGTTGTTGTGAAGTATAAGTATCAAATCTGTAAGCCCCATATTTGAATTTCATGGGTAGAATTGTCTACAATTTCTTTTTCTAGATGACAGGGACTCGATTGACTAACTATCATAACTTTATAAACTATCTCTTTTCCAGCGTAAATTTGGTTTGTATAAATAGCTGTAAGGGGAGACCATGACTTTGGCACTGAGGTGCTTGAGCAGATATTCCGGTCAGTTGGTCAGTCTGATGCGATATTATCTTTTTCCTTTCATTTATTCTTTCACGACCTTGCTTTTAGACATTTCTTGCATTCACATAATCAAGCTCGTGTTCCATAATTGTTGTATAATATTTTTTGTATCCCATCAACCAATGTGCATACATAATTTCATTAAAATATAAAGTTCCTTCATAAAATTATATTAAAATCCGGTACTTATAAGTAAAACGTACTCGACAGATTTTTTTTTTTAAATTTTGAACACAAAATTAAATAAAGTAAAAATTAACCGAAAGTGACTATCAAATTACTTAAAATTTTCAATAAATGTCTTGCCGCCCATCCTGTATAGTAATTAGTGACGCTGACAGCGATGCTGTACGACCTGGGTTCGATCCCGGAGAAGGTATGGATGTTTGTGTAATTTACTCGTAACTTTCATGAATAAATTTTTTTGTAATGTGTGCTTCGTGTGATACTTTGTGGTGCACGGAGTTTCTAAACGTTCTCAATAAAAAAAATTAATAAAAAAATGTTTTGTCACATGTTATTGCAAGTAAGAGTCCTAATACAATTTAGATGGAAAATATTTTTCAGTGTACATGAACTAATGAATGCATAAAAATAATTCAAAATTTGTAATGTTTGTTTCACAATTAAGTAAAAAAGTAAGTCAAATTAATGTAATCTAATAGAGTTAGTATTAAACAAGGATGAAGATCCTAAAGACTCAACATATCTCTTATTTTTTTTATTGTACACTCATTTTAAATTTGCTTTGATGATTTGTAACAAAAACAATTGAAAAAAATATTAGAAGGCAGTTAGAAGGTGTTTCAGCAGTTTTGAAGTCTATTAACAGCAGAGAGAGATTAGAGTTTATAGAAGATTTTAATTAATGATAAATTAATTCAAAATTTTAGTAGAGTTTAAGATGAGTAAATAATATACTGTTAAGAGTAAATTCCAAATTTTGTAATTTTTAAAAAAAATTACATTATTTATTAAAATTACAAATTTTTTATTATTACTAAGCATAAATAAATATAGAATTGTGTCAAAATAAAAGAGCTATGTTAAATAAAACAAACTTTATTTATATTGATGTAAAAATATCTTACAAGACAGTTTTTCTCATACATCGAAATCACTTGAAACAATTTTATTTCATATGCTTGAAGCAAAATCAAATGCTTGTGAAAGGATATATACAATATACTTTTGAACACAATGTATGAATTTCATATTCTCCAAATCTGTTGAAAAAATAAATAATTTAAAAAAAGAAGTAACACATTTTAAAAATCTTCTCAAAATACGGGAAAATTTATTTTTAAAGAGAGACTATTTTTTAATTACTTTTACTAACCTATACTTATAATGAAATCCTCCGCAAGCACACATATCTCTTTTATAACATATGTAGTATTACATAAAATACATATAGTATTACGTATAGTATTGCGTGTAAATTTTATTTTAAAATTTTAAAAATATAAAGTTTACATATATATTTTAAATGAATATATTCGACTTTGAAATGAAACAAATTCTGTAGAAGAGAATAAGTATTTGTGAATACATTTTACACTGTTTAAAAATTACAAAAGCTTAAAAGCAAAATGTACGAGGATCAATGTAGAAAATAAGGACCTTTCAGTTTTAAAAAAAATGAAAAGCAAAATATTTATTAAAAAAAATATCCAGTTCTGTTACATACTGGAAGATTCCTTTACTTTTTAACATAAACACCTCCTTTATTTAAACATTTACCGTATTTGTCAAGAGCTTCAGGAATCTCCTTTTATATTGTTCACTGCGTTCTCCAACTCTTCGTCACTTCCAAAACGCTTACTCCCTGAAACACTTTCAGCTTAGGGAGAAGTATTAAGCAGTAAAAGTAAGGCCTGTATTATCGGTCTTAAGCTTGAATGCAATATACACCTGACTCTTAGTTAACTTATGTAGAATAATATTTAATATGAATTGTGAAATTCGTGAACTAATACGACAAATGTGTTTAAATGAAAGTGGTGATTACGTAAAAATGTGAAGGAAATTTCAGGTATGTATCGGAATTATTTTTCCAATAAATTATCCATAAATATTGTGTTTTTCATTTTGTATAATTGAGCAGTCTTTATGTTTTAGATAACATTAATATTATAATTATGATGTAATAAATGTTTTCATTTCTAAAAGATAATTTAAAAGGAACCAAGATGATTGACAAAAGTCATATGTTTTATTGTTATTTTATATTTCCATTGCTGCTGTGTAGTTAAGAGTTTTTCAAAGGGAATTACTTTTACGCCAAGTTCTTAGGGTTAAAATTTTAATAACGTTATCTATTTGCTAAAATTATAATAAATGTCTAAAATATTTATAATATTAAATAAAAAAAGTGTTTAAGAAGAGAAGAATCATGTACTCTCAGCTCAGTTTTTATACGTATTTCAAATTATATTGTCAAAAAAAAAATCGACATTATTTGTTCTTATAAGATTTGGCTGTACAAACATTAATTAATGGAAGCTTTCTTGGTAAACTGTTATGATATTTGGTAAGCCTGGTTAGAATTGAATGTAGATATTTATTCTTTTTCAATATCATTGACTTTTGCAAGAGTAAGCTAAGATCCTCACAATCCCATTTTCGGGTAGAAAATCATATCAATAAATTAAGCGACAATATCCCATTGACATACCAATCATATCGATGAGCTATTTGAAAACTAGTGGGAAAAAAAGAACCGATGATCACGAGCGTGCATCTTCAGAAATGTTTTAATCTTGAAAAAGAAAATAAGTTAGGTAAACCAGCCATGCAGGTCAAATCTGGTGTAGATTTAATGCTTGCAAGAAGTGTTTTAAAATACTTTCAAAGCCATATTTATCCTACTTCTAGTATCACAACCCTGTATTCAATATAACATTATAACAACCCTGTATAGTATAACATTATCAGACGACAGCCTTAATCTTAAACTTGCCCTGTTACTTAAACGGACCTTTTTACACTTCTTTTTTCCTTTACGGGAAAACAGTAAACATCTTATTATACAACCTCTGACAACAAAAATTGGTGAATCAAGTCATAATTGCCCATCTGCAACACAGGCGAAACAAAACGTTGCACATGCGTAGTGGAAGGTGTTGGCCATCTGGCACCACCGTTGTTCATTTAAACGTCGTTTATGCTCTGTGTAAGACTCGCTTTACAAAGTGCATGTTTAATGCGTTGGTTCTTAATGCAGAACAGGAAAATGAACGAACAAAGGATAAATTTAAAATTTTGTCTTAAGCGTTGCAAGACACCGATAAAAATTTATTCAATGCTGGTACATATTTTTGAAAATCAATCACTATTAATGAAATGTGTGTACGAGAGGTTTGCCTGTTTTCGTGAAGGCGGAAAGTGTTTCGGACTACCTAAGTAGCACAAGACTAGCGACATCCGTCAGAGACGAAAACATTGAGAAAGTAAGTTAATTACAAAAGATCGTCGATTAACTGTGCGCATGATAGCTGGATAATGAATGCTGCAAGGTACATTGAAATTTTGGCCGTTCCATGAAACGTTTACGCAGAGTACGACCCCAGTACACACAAGGTTCATGGTCTTTTGTTCACGACGATGCTCACCCTCACACCACCAAGCAAAAAAAAAAAAAGGATAGTGCAAGTTGAACATCCACCATTCTCGCCAGATCTCAATCCTCCGGACTTCTTCCTATTCCACGACTCGAATTCGATTTGAAAGGAAAGAGATTTGACGATACTTCTGTCATCCAACGAAACGTGACGAGGCTTTTGAACTCCATCTCAAAAAAAGACTTATTGAAAAGTCTCCAGGATATGAATAGCCGATCTCAGTGGTTCTATTTCGGAGGACAGTAAGGACTTTCGTCAATATTTCATCTACATGAGTGTTACAGGACTATTCACTGAACTTTATTGTCAGAGGTCATATATATATATATATATCCGGTGCTTCTTTTCCAGACCGTTTCTGTATTTTTTATGTATATGTTACCGGCAAAGTATGAAATGCTGGCATTCTATAGAATGCCTGACATTTTTAGGCAAAGTATGAAATATGAGATTTATTACATACTTTGCCTAGGCATTGTATAGTATGCTAGGCATTCTATAGAATGACTAAAGCTAACTAGGCAAAGTATGAAAAAAGCTAATGATAAGGCTATTATACCAATGAAGCACATTCCTAAAACTACAAATGTTATTCTGACAAAATAAAGACAGAGCCACACAAAAATTATTCAAAATACGTAAAGGAAAATGAAAGTTGTACCGAACAAAATTTATACCTTTCTTATTAAGGAAAACAAAATTTTCGTATAAAAATAAAAAATTACTTTTTGCAACATGGTAGGCTTAGTGACATTTTGAATAACATTTTTCACGCGAAGACCATTTTTATTTGGTACTTTATTTTACCCATACATTTGACGAATACTTAGCCACTTACATTGGCCTGAGCAATTGCAACTGACAGGAGAGGTATTTCGTGGTCAGGATATCTTTAATTCTAAGCATGTTCTTAGGACACAAAGTCAATTGTAATTTCGCATATACTTATAAATTCCTTCAGAAGTTCGTATTCCCATTCATTACAAGGGTCAATATATTGGCATTCGTTAAAAATCAGTGTTTCACAACAATATCTTTTTTTTAATGATTTTTTTGGGGCAAGGTTCACAAAGGTGGATGTACAGCTCAATATCATAACTTAAAAATTTTTGCATTTGGTTGAAAGTTTTTTCTGAATTCTATTATGTCCTCAAAAGATTGACCAACACACCGACGGGAGGACGTTGGAACTCTCGACATATTTAACGTGCATCGCTTCCTTACATGGGGAGAGCCTAGTACCGTCTTCAGCGGTACTAGGCTCTAACTAACACGTCCTCAAAATCCATGACGTAATACTGTATAACAGTGATTCCCAACCTTTTTTTATCGTTCCTGACCGGTAAACGTTTGATAATTTTACCGCAGCCCGCCGAGGTGGGACGTTGATTATTTAGATTTTTTTTATTTAATTATTTAATTATATTTAAACATGCCTTCAGAATAACATTCAGTTGCTTCAAAAATGTATATAAAGGGATTTTACGTGAAATATAAAGTGATTTCTGTGGAAGAGAAACGCACAAAATAGAAATACATCCCAGTAAATACAATGGAAATAATTTAATGCTCCTTGAATGGCCCGATACTATTTCTTCTATGGATCGGGGGTCGGAGACCACTGCTGTATGTGAACTGATGCCTTCTTTAACAGGTTAAAAATGAGTGTACTTTTATTTACTACAAGCATCATATCATAACTATTCAACTCCCAATAATCCTTGGTTTTCTTCTTAGTAATTATTTTGGCATTTTGTACATCAGTTATTAACTTCTATTAAGTAATTTCAGTTCAGAAAAAAAATTTTGGCAGCATTAACTCGAATTTTGTCATTTCGTCGTCGAATAGTTGCTTCATGTCTATTGACTATGGGGTCAACAACCTTTTAGCTGTGGCGTGTCAAACCAATCAACCAATATGATTCCTCATATCACGCAGTAGGAAATTTTTGAAACAATTGAATAATTGACAAATTTGTTGAGTAATGCAAAGTGCCACTGAGAATTGTACCGCGTGCCATATGTGGCCCGTGTGACATTGGTTGGCGAACCCTACTGTAGACCATGACTTCTTCTTCTACACCATAGCTTGATTCTCCATTTTCACACGGCACAGAAAAAAACTTAATTTTTTGTTGAAATAGTTTAAGTAAAACTGAGTATTTTGGCACTGCAGAGCAAACCACAATGTTCAACTGACAAATTCTAAACCTGAAACACGCGTTGTAAGTCTCGTGCCTTGCCCCGCAACATTCGAAACGAATCGGAGATGTATTTCATACTTTGTCGGTTTCTCATTAGTCATTCTATAGAATGACTAGGCAATGTGTAAAATATGAAGCATATCATACATTGCGGCTAGTTTTAGGCATTCTATACAACGCCTAGGCATTCTACAGAATGCCGGATTTCATACTTTGCCGGTAACATATATATCGATTAGGAAATCGAGATGGATGCAATCGTTATCATACTGGCCAGCTCTGAATTCGATTCAACTCGTATCTACTATTTTTTTAAAACATTACGTTGCAGTAATCGTTATGTACTTGCAAACAAATAAATTTAATTAATATTCTTAATCCAAATACATGTTTGAGTAAAGTTTTTTTAATTGGGTCAAATTAGAGATTTTTTCTTGGATGGCGTATCTTTCAATTTTTCAAGTCTTTAAAAGAAGGAATTTTTAACATTAAAGGAAAAAACCTTTTCAGATCCCTTAGAAAAATGCTGGGAAGCCAAGGTGTCAGCGGAGCATAGTTTAAGAACTGCTTGACTGGAGAGATTAACATCAGAATATTTTAAGTATAAACTTCTGATAAGAAGTCTCTAAACCAGTTGCAATTATAATAATATTGGTAATACATATACCTTGAATTTATTGATGATTATTTCATCATGGTTTTTTAATAAGAAAAAAATCCCAATACTTAAACCAAATAATCCGTTAAAACTCTCATTTTAGTGAAACATATTGAGCAAAATATCACTCCTCTTACCTTTTGAAAAAATTCTATATCTTATTTTTGCCCTAAATATCACCAAATTTCACACTTAGGTTGAGGATTCATTACGCTTTTAGGTAGACACTTAAACTCCTTGCGAAATCTTCAGAATTAGACACTGGACCAATGACCCTAAAAGAAAAATTTAACAGATACAGTATTTTTCCCGTATGAAATATCACACTCCTTTTTCCAGCATATTTTTGTGTGTGCAGTTTAATATGTTTTTTAAAAAATTGTTTTAATAAAAACATAAAGTATTTTCCTTCGTACAAAATAAATTTTCTTCTCGTGGGTTCCATTATATTTCTAAGATATGGATATTTTAAAGAAATAGGACTAAACATATTGAATGACTTACAAGCTATATATTTATGTGACTTGAACAGAAACATAATTTTATTTTAAATGAATATTTTATAAGGGTCATCTAAATGAAAGTGGCATTGTAATAACTCCACCGTTTAAAGAGAAAGATGACTGTGAATACCCGTATAAAATGCGCAAAGTGCTGGGAATGCATGCGGTATAGTCAGATGCCACCAGATGCGTATAATAGCGTGGGAACACTTAAAAAGGCATTGTTCACATCATGGATGCTTCTAAACAGTGTCAATGCGCAGTTGGACAATTTTTAATAGCGAATATATGAATGTTCTAGTGAAATCTGCCGTGTCGAATGCAAAATGTGCTTTGCAGGGAGTGTATGAGTTTGAGATCGGTGCTACGATGGTGTGTAGAGATTTTTGTAGAGGAAAATCTTTACTGATGACAGATCACTTCCTGGTCAAGAGAATGGGGTCATCACTAAAGAAGCAGTTGAAAATATGAGCCGTCTCGTGAGAATTGATCACTGAATCACCACTCTAGAAAAATCCCATGATCTCATGTAGCTGTGGCGTGCCAAACATTGTTATGGCAGTTCTCCTAGGTTCTTAAACATCCATCTTACGGCCTAGACCTCTCGCCGTGAGACTACCACATCTTCGGTTTATTCAAGAAAGTTCTGTGAAGGGTCGGTAATTTGCTGGTGATAATAAGGTCAAAGCTGCTGTTGAAATAGGTTCCACGACAGAACCCAGAACTTCTTTACCAGTATATTTATCATCTTGTGGACAGTTGGGGGATTTCTTTCCATTTGTATGGTGTCTTTGCCTAGCCTGTGTCTGTTAAGTCCGTATTACTTCTTTCCTTTGAGTGCTGATTTATATTAATACGATTAAACCATTTATCAAATCGACTCTAGCGCCAGTTTCATTTGGAAGACCCTTGTAAATTTGATGCTTTTATTACAAAGCAGAATTTTCCTTTCAAGTTATGAGGAAAGAACACAAGTTTGTGAACTAAAAAAATAGTTAATTAAAGTATATAATTGTAAAGCTCACACTTCACTATTCAGAAACTATGTCAAAAACCAACATTTACAACTTCAGATAAAGGTTACTAAATAAGATTATTGTCGCTAGCGTTTTATTTTACAGTAATTTGATTGGAAAATATTCCACCCGATCTACCAGCTTGGCAACATTTTCGCTTCTTGATAAAGGGTCTCAAATTTTAGGAAATATAGACTCCAGCGAAGAGCGTATTTTTTCAACAAGAAATAAAATAATTATTAAAATGTTACGAAAAACATTTGCTGGGGGAAAAATTCATTGAGCCGGCAGATTGATTTGTTGGATTTTATGAAACCTTTTACATCAAAATAAATGTTGATTTACGATTTTGTGTGTATTTGTGTTACCTAAGATTTCATTAAACATTTTTTTTTCTAAATTATTATTCCCTTTTTCTCCAATTAAAAATGATTAACATGTATTCATATACGAAATTATACTCCGACTTCTGGAAATTCGACTTACGTGGTCCTCACTTATCACGTAAGTTCAAGGTATTACTACATTAAAATAAATAAAATGATATTACCTGTACTTTGGTGCACTATGGACGTCTACCAAAGCAGCATAACGTAACTTCTCTGGCGTGCTAACAGAACATTCTGACTGCGCATATGCCAAGAAGAACAATTGATTATGTGTGAGAGGAACTCCTGGCAGTGGAAGCTCTTTGTGATTCTCAGCAACCCATTTTTGGTAGGCCTGCAAAAATTAAATACTCATAATTGTATTAATTTATTATTAGATTATCATGTATTTTATAACATTGTCCATATTCAATGCATATCCTCAGAGAGATTTTAATATTTTTTGAGGGTCTAGACCCTCTGGGCCCCCTTTTTAAGTAGATTTCATATAGTTTACTTGTCAAATACTAGTATAAACTGTATTCCGTAAGAAATAAATGCACGTGACTCGTGATCTCAAAAACTTAAGCACAAAGTGACTTCTTTTGAGTATAAAGGAAAGTTCTGTCGTTTTTAATCGCGTGACCTTTTATGCGTTGTCGATCCTTAGTAAGAATTAGGATCCATCTGAAACTGGTTTAAACAGTTAAATTAGCATACTATTAATGATTTATATGCACTTTTTCATATTTTAGTCATTTTTATTAAAAGCTTTTATTTAACTTACAATGTATGTATGTATGTATGTATGTATGTATGTATGTATGTATGTATGTATGTATGTATGTATGTATGTATGTATGTAATTTGTTCGGGTGGAATCTTGCAACTCAATTTTGAAGCTGATATCTTCCTCCTATGGAGCTGAAATTTTGTATACACGTTTAGTTTGGATGACAATGCATGTTTTGACCATTTATATTCCGATATTGCAATTAATTAAAAAGATATTAATTAAAAACTTTAAACTAGTTTTGGGCGCCAACTTGGATATATCTGCATTGTTGTAATAATTTTATTGTTACAACAATGACAAAAGTTGGCATCGAAAATCGGTTTTCAGCCAAACTGGAATTTCATAACGTTGCGCTATTGACTGTATTAATTAACTTTGTCTAAAAAATAATTACATTTCTACAACGTAAAAATAATCTAATTTCTACAACATATGCAATTTATTTTACAAATTTCTATCTATTTTCTTGGATTTTAATTCAAAAAAAAAAAAAAGTAGAGCTATTTTTCAAGTAGATTGGTATATTGTATACCTTTCTCAACGCTGCCAAGTTAAACTGAGAGGGAGTATTATAGAAATTCTAACTTTAATCCCTTAACTAGTTTGCCCGTACACCTTACGGGCTACTGAAAGTTAGCCACAACCGGTTTGCCCGTGCGCTGTACAGGCACCGAAATTTTTCTTTCTATATTTTATTTGCACAGACATTTTTATTTCTATAATTAAGGTGATTAGTATAGTGTGTCTTTAGGAGATGCAGAGAGAGAGTTTGTCCATGGTACTGAACTACTCTTCATTCAGAATTTTGGTAGTGGTGAAGGTGAGAATTTTTCACTGAAGGCAAGAATATATATTCTTGAATATATTGGATAAAGAACAGGGATTTTACAAGGAAATGTACAATGTGTTGCCTAGAAAAAGGAAAATGGATAGATAATCCAAAGAAGTCGATATTATCTCTATCCCCATTAGAATATAAGACTTAGTGTTACACTATTCTTCATATTGTGTGTGCATATTTATATGCACACACACAAATGAAATCCTATCAATCGTATGAAAAGAGGTATGAACATGAAATTTTTTGGTAAGTGGAAGAAAATATATTTTAAGATATATGTGAAATATTCTTCATAGTACGCAGAATGTACTTATTAAAAGCAAACATTTAAGGGGTTTTGTGTTCAAAAATTATAAAATAAAAAAAGGTGAGTAAAATTTTAAACCGGAGATTAAAATAAAAATCTTCCTTTTTCGCGCGTTCTGTTTAATTATTATGCTTAGTTACATAAAGTTAAAAAATGGGCTTTTTTGGGAAAATTTTGGTCAAAAAATTGACCGCTTAAGAGGTTAATCTATGAAGCTAGACAAAAAATAATTATAGAATCGAAAGATCATTTATTTCGTCCCGATACGGTATAATGTTTTTTACAAAATAATAATATTTGTATTTCTTACGATTTTTTTAAATAAGTCAAAAATCGATGCGTTTTTATAATAATAATGTCTAAATCGACGCGCATGAATTTTTTTTGTTTAAATGAATCGACATTCCGTAATAAAACAGCTCATGATTTGCTCTCTTAGAATCAGTCATTTAAAAAATAAAATATCGAAAATTTTTTTTACGATTTTTCAAACAAATATTCAACATTTTAATATATTTAATAACTTCGCCATTTATGAAGAAAATCTCATAAAACTTTTTTCGTGTGTAGGATAATATTACCCAAGATCTGTACGAAGATTGAAAGAATTGCTTAAAATTTACGGATTTAAGAAAAATTATGTTTTTCGTCTAGTACCCTTTTTGCGAGAATTCATTTAGCTCGACTGTTCGAAATTAACCGGCTAATACCTAGCAAATGATGCGTTGAATGAGATGAACAGACTAAGAAACCTGTCAGTGATAACTAAAAAGTAAAAAATAAATTAAAAGTAAAAAAGCTTTTTTAAAACAAGCTTTTATTTAAACGCGCTAAAATGAATAAAATAAATTTTTCTTTAAATTTTTTTTACTATCAACTTATAACGTCATTACACAATTTATATGATATAAAAGCTTGTCGCGAGATTTACCTCTGCAGATAAACAAGTAAATTAAATAACTTGATCTGATTGATTTCAATTCTTAAAATTTTCAAACTAAGTAAATAAGAGTGCGACAAGCTTTTATATCATATAAATTGTGTAATGACGTTATAAGTTGATAGTAAAAACATTTTAAAGAAAAATTTATTTTATTCATTTTAGCGCGTTTAAATAAAAGCTTGTTTTAAAAAAGCTTTTTTACTTTTAATTTATTTAAACTTGTAAACTGTCACCATGATTAAAGAAAAAGTACACAAGACATTGTATGTTATTTGAGTTCCAAAATGAGAAAAATAAGATGGGGCAAAAAAGAAACTTCTATGACGTGTTTCTAGAGGAGAGCAGCAATAGTTCGAACATGTCAAAAAAAAGGCTTGTGAATTACGCTTTTGTAATTTTTCTTTGAAAGATGAACGCAGATCAGGAAGCCGTCAGATGTCATTGGCGAAGTGCTATACAAAATTATCAGTTCAAATCCAATGGTAGCTTCCACAGAAATGGGCTACAATCAGACTATGATTTGGATTACATTAAAAGGCTTGGTTTGTTGTCCAAACTATCTTTTTGGAAACAACACGATTAGGTGAAAACATTCAATAGACAGAATTTCGATATGTTGTTCAAATCTTACTCATCACAAAACGGAACTGTTTTTAGACACATGGTGACTGAAGATGAAAAGTGAATAGTGTAGAAACACGTTGTTAGAAAAAAGTATATGTTTACAAAGAGGAGACACCACCACCCTTATCCAAAACTAGTGTGCATTAGAAGAAAGATATGTTGTGCTGTTGTTGAGACAGCAAGGTATGGTGCACTATTAGTTGCTGAAAGAAAATGAAATCTTCATTCCTGTTAGCAGTTTGATGTTTTGAATAAAAAATTCAACATAAACGGCTATGTTTGGCGAACAGAAAGGGTGTGATTCTTTATCATGAAATCTCTAGACTACACGTGGCAAGAGGCACCACAAAAAATATTGCAGAGTTAGGTTAAAAACCCTTACCTCAGGCAGCATATACTCCTGATATTGCACCATCTGATTATCATGTGTTCAGGTCGCAGTAAAACTTTTTGATGGAAGTGAATACATAAATAATGAGGGTGTCCAAATGGCGAAAGAAGAATACTTTATTTCTATAACAGATAACTTTTTTTCCTGGGGGTGGGATAAGCTGACAGAATGTTGGCAAACAGTTGTAGTTGACAAATGACATTATATTTTAGATTAAATTTTATATAATAAGTGAAAAAATGTTTCTTTTTTTTTCTTCAAAAAAAACAAAACAAACGACAGAATTTTCCTTGCATCCAATACCTTTTGACTAAATGATAGCGTATGGTAGTAGGTCTAGACCTAGGCCTAGACACGAACGACGAACATAACATAATAATGTACCTTTGTTACTGTTGTCAGTTGGTGTACAGTTCGAAATTCCCAGTTTTTCAGAGAATATGTTCGGGAATAACATTTAACGATTAAAAATATTCTAGTCATGATATTACTCAGGCTGAGTTGAGAATGAAATGAAGCTCCCTACGGATGCAGAGGCTCTGGGCCCATTTGATGCATGCCTTAAAATATCCCTACACACTGCGCAAAACGTGTCTTAGGACTTTTTGAACATTCTGTGTGTGATGTAAAATACTAAAAACATTGTAAATACACAAATTTACCAGCACTTGTATTGAAAAACATAGTGTAGTAAGTGAGTTTTTTTTGAACGTTGCAATTAAAAATAATGCGAGAGCTATTGGTAACGGGCTTCGTAATTTTGATGCCCGGAAATGTGACTAAGACTACACTTGAGCCGGCACCCGACTCTACTAATTTTTACATTACGCAAACGTGAGGACTTTGAGCCACAACACACATGGCAAGTTCCCTCTTGTGAGAGGGTCTTCAGGGGCATCAGGACTCAAATCCGTGTCTCGACAATGCCGGCCACGAGTTCACTACCATGACCACTAGGCTACCGTGAACATGGTAATATCAGTAAAATTAATGCATTTAATAAACAACAATACATGGAAATCAAAAAATTTCATTAAAAGTTCTAGAACTTTCACATACACACACATATCAATTATTACGTATATATTTCAAATAAATTTAAAAAAGAAAAATTAATTTTTTCCATATATAAGTAAAATTTAATCGAATATATGTAATTGTTTATGCTAACTTACTTGATATGCAACTTTTAAGCCACCGCAATCAGCCAGGTTTTCTCCAAGGGTTATTTTTCCGTTTAACTGCGGTAAAAATAACATTTCATGTTAACAGAACATGTAACCATAAAAAACTTACACAAATATACTTTTATATTACCAGCAGTTTTCAGAATGTACACATTCTGAAAAAAATTGAGGGATCTAACACGAATATTTACTGCGATAACAATGTAAATAAAAGAGAACATCTGAGTCTAAACTGCAGCAGAAAACAGAAGAAACATCATATGCAAATCATCGTTCATGACGTTAAAAACCAGAAAAGGGATATAAATTCATCTTGCTTAATAAGTATGTGACAGTCCTAGCAGTTCGGAGGAAATACACGTCGTATTAAATATCCTGCATCATTTCATATTTTCTCTGTACTATTCCAAATAATTAAAGTTTCCTTCCAATTGATTTTGCTTCTTTTCTTCTATTTGGCGTTTTGTCACACTTACATTCTTCGTTTTATGCTCATGCATGGATATCACACAACAATATCTTCCCTTTTTTGCTTGCCTCTCTAATTTTTTTATGAGCATTGTAGTTGCGATGTGATCAGAATGAAAGTTGCAATATATTTACTTAAAAATTAATTAAAATTACAAAGTTGATTACTTGCAATAAATGAAGTGAATATTTTAAATTTTTATTATTTATTAAAATTGAAGTTTTACACATTTCACTATAGATAACTCCATTTATTTATAAAACAGTATTGAATATTTTTATCACTGTATTAAACAATGTATTATTATACAATAACAACGTAGTGTTTGGTATATTGTTTGGAAATTTATTTACTGTATTTGGTTAAATTCCCAGAAACTTATATTTAAAATGACAATCTGCATTGAAACGTCTAATTTCGACATTGCAAAGATTAAATGGTAAGCAATAACGGTAACTAGTTCTGATCCTAATGTAATGTTACTATTGTATTTTATATGAGAACCTAATAATTTAATAGGAATTGTGTTAGTTTATTTGAAAATCAAGTAACAGCTTATATATTTATCCTGTATAAAAATTTTAAACTTCAAAAATAGTTCTGATGTTTTTACATAGATTCAATGGCTTACACAGAAGAAGGTTCCCTACCCGTATTGAGAAAGAGATTTTTAATTTTTAACATAAAGATTAACGACCTCGATGTAATGCATATGAGTACGTGTGAATTTGGACTATTGTAGATGAACTCAAAATTTTGAACCGTGGTAAAGCGACCGAGATTCCAAATGAAATAACAACCTACTTTTAAAATCCGGTACATTATCAAAGTCTTTACGTTACACCCCCACAGGGAGTCTGTAGTGGCATCAAGACTAGCCAGCACTTATACGCAGAAGTTTCTTAATGGCACCAGCTTTTATATACAGCGAGTCTGTAGTGGCATCAAGACTCAACAGCACCTCAATATAGCGGTACCTTAGTGGCACCAAGATTTATATGATTTTATATATAATATGTCTTGAGTGTCATCAAGACTCCACAGATGTGACGCCAGTCACGACCATGACTAATCAGCTACCGCCTCCACATGAAAATTACATAAAACAACAGAGTACAGATTTTGGTAGGTAGTTTTCTACAGATTGTTACCTAATTCCACGGAAAACTTTAGAGGGGTAATAGTAGGTGGCATGGAGACGACAAATCACGTTTAGTCACAAAAACAGTTATGGAGGGTGTGAATTCGATCGGAGTCCAAAAGGAGCAGTAAGATGCACGAAATATGTATATAAAGTGTTAAGCCTGCTTACAATACGAACAATGTATCACATCTCAGTGTAAGAAATACAACAAGTGATTGTCACAGGAATTATTCAAAGTTGTGGCCGCGTAGGTCATGGCACAACCGGCCCCGACAGACGAAAAATTATCAGACGCGTTGAAACAAATCCAATGTGCTGGCAATGCTAGCTGAAGCGACCATTATTCAGGGCGTGAGAACCTCTACTTTAGCCACCGGCGTCTCATACACAAGTTATTTAAGGTAGCCCCAGAAGAAGAAATCCAAAGGATTAAGGTCCGGGGAGTGCGAAGGGCAAGCAACAGGTCCGCCGTGTCCAATCCACCTCCTGAGCATGGTGGAGGTTAAGCACTGCAAAAGGAAACTTTTGCCGGGGCACCATCATGTTTGACAATCCACCTATGCCTAACTATGGCAACTTGCTCTCCACTTTTAGAGTCCCCAGTCGAATCGGAAATTTGTATTTGTGAATGTTTCATAAAACCTATCATTTAGCTCCAAATCCCCACATTCCTTTGATCCCTCCCCTCATCTGGCTCGTCTTCCCGATGGCTACTTTTACCGCGATTTTCACCGACTAAACTTCGTTTTCAACCTCATGTTCTAAGTGGATTTATAGTTTTCATACTACCTACTATCATTCCTTTGAGCTTGTCGGTCAAATTCGGCAACACCTTGCGTAAGTTAGATCGATCGAATGATTGATTAAAGTGACATTCTAAAAGAACATGAGGCTAATGGTGACGGACCTTTTTCCTTTGGATCGAAGTATAGAGACGAAGACTGTACTTGAGCATATGCACTAATGTCCATAAATTTAGGATAATTCAGAATTACACAGAAATTGAACTCTAAAATAAAAATTTCACCTGTAGAATTATCACAAACATCTTGAAGAAAAATATGCAAATTACAGGAAACCACCAGATGGCGCGGATAGTACGTCACAATGACAAGAGTGTAAGAGAGGGGTATATAAGGAATGGTGGCAAAGAAGTAAAATTGTTCACAAGCGCTTTAAAAGCATTCAGTGCAATAACCGCATAGTTATGGCACAAAGGAAGCATTTGGATGATTTTTTACGTGGTAGAATCATCGGATGACTGGAATGTAGACGTGCCCAGCTGGAAGTATCCGAGGAACTTGGAATTGCCCAGAGTGTCATCTCCAGGCTTTGGCAACGATTCCAAGATGATGGTAATGTAAGTACATGTTACAGCACAGGTCGCCCCCGAGTTACAACGCCGAATGAGGACCGGTATTTGGCAGTTACTGCCAAAAGAAACAGACGGA
>BMAO01018760.1:0-13048 GCA_019973975.1 Trichonephila clavata | reverse complement strand
TTTTTTTATTGTGCAATTGCTTACTTAAAAATACCTGTTCAACTTTTTCTATCTTCGTGATGAACAGTCGTTCAAACGGTAATTTGAAACACATAGACATGCATGATTCAAAACCTCAAAAACCTAGGCACCAACCGGCTCTACCGATAGCCGCATTTCTACTAAAGGAGTTTAATGATTGTTTATGATATTAGGCGCAGGCCTACACATGGACAACGCTTATCACATAATAATACAGTCTTACCACTTTTGCCAGTTGACATGCAGCTTGAAATTCTCTGTTTTTCACAGAATATGTATGGGAATAAATTTGACCATTAAAATTACCCGTATCATGATCTTATTAAGACAGAGTCGAGAAGGAAACGAGGCCCCACCGAGGGCAAGTCCCTGGGCCTTTGCCCAGTTGGTCCATGCCTTAAGATAGTGATTCCCAAAGTGGTCTATATAGGCCTACACATGGACAACGCTTATCACATAATAATACAGTCTTACCACTTTTGCCAGTTGACATGCAGCTTGAAATTCTCTGTTTTTCACAGAATATGTATGGGAATAAATTTGACCATTAAAATTACCCGTATCATGATCTTATTAAGACAGAGTCGAGAAGGAAACGAGGCCCCACCGAGGGCAAGTCCCTGGGCCTTTGCCCAGTTGGTCCATGCCTTAAGATAGTGATTCCCAAAGTGGTCTATATAGACCCCCAGGGGTCTATGACAACCTGCAAGGGGTCCATGTCAGCCAAAAAATAATTTGGGGGTTCATGAAGTGTAAATGAAGGTCTACAATAGTGATTCTCATTAAATCAGAATATGATTTTAATTTTAAGAAAAAACTTATTCACGTGGAAACCAGATTTATTTATTTAACATATTTATTTAATAAATTTATATAAATGAAGTTAATTTGCAGTTACAAGAATCATCATTTCCGCGTTTCTTGTCAGAATGAAGCTAAAGGAGTATAATATTGGACGTCCCGAATTTTTCTAGTTTCTCAATTTGTCACACACAATCTGCCAGGAAAAGGATGTTTTAACCTACGTTTGAGAATGCTTTGACTATGGTAATGCCATAGTAGGCACTGAATTAATATGGTCACAATGAAAGAAAAACAAGCATCATATTACAAGAGGAATTGATCAGAATAGTCACTAAGAAGATCTTAAAGTAAAATTTCAGCAATTTTGAAAGCACCAGATTCATACCTCCCATTAAAAGCATTTGTTTGTTGCTGAGTTACTTTATGTAACATTTATTTTATGTGTTAATTAAATTTTAATTTAATTAAGTTTTAAACATTATACTTCACCACAGATAAAAAATTAAATATTTTAAAGTAAGTATAGCACTATACCAAGTGTCAAAAAGACATTTAAGTTGATAAATTTGCAAAAATTCATTTATTAGGTCAGTAAGGGTCTACCCAAAACCGAAAAACATGGCAAATGGTCTATGAGACAAAAAAGTTTTGGAACCTTCTCCCTTTTGGTAATATTCGGCTTGGGGCACAAAACCTGACTTTACATGGGGGCCCTAATGTTCTCCGCTACGCCACTGGTGACCATGACCACTAGGCTCTTGCGGTCAGAATAAAATAGAAACATACGAAATGAAGCAATAAGGATAAAATCAAACAGCACATTTCATTGCAAATTAAAATGAGACACTTCCGAACACAATGTTGTACTCACCCTCCCACATAGAGGGCGTCTGAAACCTAACTCTCGCTTTAAGCCGCTTAAACGGGCCTTCCCCTGTTCCTTACACACCATCATTAAGTCAGGCCATTCTTCAGAACAACGCCAGATACTAAAGGTCATAGACAATTAACAAGCGGCGTGTGGCAGTGTCAGAATTTTCTCCCGATGTGCAATTTCCTCTCTCTTCCACCCCCATTTCCAATCCCCGTATCCGAAACCGATGACAAGGTTGGGTTGTGCTGACTCCCCCTCCTTGTGCGACCCCCTTTGCTCTGCATCCCCTCCGAAAGGATGGGAGAGGGGAAGTGACAAAAGCGACTTCGGTGGAGTACAGTGTAGGAAAGGGAAAAAATGAGTAAGAGAGAGAGAAATGGAATGTGTTGATAAATTGGAGGATGAAAATGCTAAAATGCTCTTGAACCAAGTGGTTTGGAATGCTTGAGCTTTCTGGCAGTTGGAGATGATCGGGAGAAAAGATGAAGTTGGAAAATCTTTCGTTTGATAATTTTCCCTCCGGAAGAGATATAGAAAACTTTTTCGTTTTCTGATTAGAGAAGTGATGAAGTACGTTGAAGTGTAAGGTATGAAATATAAATTTTTTTTTTTGAATTCTTATTTGTTATATGCAACAGAAACTCTTTCGAAAACTCTTGAGTCTCATGTCGTTTCGAAATACGCGGAGATTTAAATTTCACGCAAATATATTTGTAGCACTGGAAATTAAACATTTTTTTGTTTTTTAATTTTTTTTGTGAAGCTAATATTTTTCAATAGGAGAACTGAAAAAATTTTTCAGAAAGAAACAAATGTATAATTTAATTGTAAAAAAATATTAAGAACATATTTTGGGAAATATGACTTGAAACGTGTGTTTGTGTGAGTATAGTTGTAAAATTTATTTGTTAGAATTTTTTCCCCCTCCATTTCCTGAGGTAGTCAATAACATATCGTGAAAGATAATATACTAAGTTTTAAATAATAACATCAATAAAATTTGTTCGTTAGAAATTTTCCCCTCCTTCTCGTAAGATAATGTGAAATAAATGGTACAAAGATAATACACAGTTTTAAGTAACAGAAGAACAAAATCTAATCCAAAAATGTTTTACCTCTTTTCATAAGATATTATATAATTAACGGTACAAAGATAATACACGCAATTCTGAATTATAAAATAACAAATTTTAATCGTAAGAAGTTTCCTCTATTTTTTGTATGTGATAATCCATAACGTGTGATTTGTATCAATATACAGTTTTAAATAATAAATTTATAAAATTTAATCTTTAGAAATTTTTTCTCTTTTTTCAAGAGATAATCTGTAATATACAGAAAAACATGTTTTTGTGCGGTAGTTAGGTACCGCACAAAAGAATATGCGAGAATTTATTTGATAAATACTTGCATATAACTAACAACTTTGTCGCATACTATAGAAAAAGATTTCTATGAGGCGGGAGAGACCGCATAAAGAAAGTCGTGCACTTAAAAAATATGTCAATTATTTACGAAATTTATGAGAAAGTACTTTAAAACAAAATACATAATTGAATTCCACGTGGGAACACCTTAAAAACATTTAATCTCTCTTTGTATACATGGAGAAGTTTTCAAAATGCACATACGTAATTCACTGCTACTCATTGAAATCCAAAGCGTGTATCTTCCTCTGATGAATTAGTTCAAAATCGCTTTCGTCACTTGAAGATACAATTTCAATTGATTTATTTTTTTGGCACCATAAAGTAAGTGATAAGTTTTTGTGACGACGGTTGGTTGGTCAGTTGCTTGTGAAAGTCTCGATAACCAAATATGCATGATCGAAGCTCGTTTTTTTTGTATGTGTGTGTGGAATTTCAAACTCCTTTCAGAATTGGTATTTATTTTAGGAAAATGTTTTTCCGATTTTTTGGAAAACTGGATCATTGCATATATTTTATCCCCTCTCAAAGAGAATCCGGTTCTTCTATATATAGTCCGTCTTCATAATCTATCAAAGCATTGATAATGTCACTGTCATTGAAAGTTTTGTCTTTAATCAAGCGAGTGCTGCTAATGTTTTGAGAGATAGCAATTGAACGTACATTGTGTCCAGGGGTTGTTTATAACCAATGAATAAAGTGTCTTGAATTGTTTTTATGTACATTGATAGAAAACATTACAGTGGCACCCAAGCCGTTGAAATTCATATACCGCATAAAAAAATAGCACAAAAAAAGTCGTATAAAAATAAAATCGCATAAAAAAAGGATCACGCAAAAACAGTTTCTACTGTACTTTAAAATTTAACAAGCAATTTTAAGCAATAAAATCATAACATTTGATCAATAGATTTTTTTCCCTTTCTATAAGATAATATACAGTAAAAAAAGGTAACATACAGTTTTCAGTTACAAAACTATGAAATTTAATCATTGGAAATAATTTCCTCCTTTTCATAGCATAATATACCGTAAAAAGGTAACACAGTTTTAAATGAAGCAAACAAAACCGTGGGCATTGGATACTAGGTAGCAATCAAATAGATGGCAACTTAAAATCTAAGTCTTTATATTCAAATTTAAATCCCCACACCCTAAAACGATGTAATGCGACCTGGATTTTTAATTTCTATACACAGTAAAAAAAAATACAATACTCAATAAATACCTTTTCACAAAGTTGGAAAACATTTTTAAAACGAGAGATTTATAATACAGAACTAGAGGTAAAGGATTTACAATAATTGAAACAAATAAAATGTTATATGATAAAATGCAATTTACGTACTAGATATATGGAAAGAAAGGCTTCATTTAGAATGAAAAAAGTGAGCGAGAGAGAGAGTGAGAGAATATTAACGTCGCACTGTTCAGCTACACGAGGGCTTTTGGCGACGGACCTCGTAATTTTGAACCATGGTCAAGTGACGAGGACGACATCTGAGTTGACACCCCTTCTTCTAAGTACCACACCACACCCACGGGAGGATGTTTGAACCTCGAAATATTTAACATGCAACGGTCCTCTCTACATGGCTGGTCATCAGTGGCACTGGGGCTCGAGCTCCGATCCCTTTACCACTTGTCTACCGCGGCCACTGGAATGGGGAAAAATATTTTTAAATGAATTTAGTGTGGGAATTTTACAATGCTTTATAGCAATAATTTTATTTTAACTTCACTGTTAATTAGTTAACTCTAGTTTTTAACCAGAAGTTATGTTGAGATTTTGTATATTCTGATATAATGTTTTCTTTAAATGTTTAGTATCAAAGCGCGCACAATAGAATTTTTCGTTCTGTCCGATGTCGTTGTTAGATGAAAACTTCAATATCAAAAAATAAGTTTATTTTTAACAAGTAAAATCCACTCCCCACGCAGTATTTAAGAAATATCAATAAAGAATTTTTAATTGCCTAACTGTGTGGTTTTCTTACGCATTATTAATAACTTATTTCAAATCATATTCGATTTACAGAATGAGATTCGAAAAAAAAAATTATTATAAATTCCATTTTTTATAAAATCTTTACACGTTAACGCAGTTTTTCTCTACCTTTTTATTATTATGTCCCCCATAAGCCTTTTAAAGAAATTTATGTCCCCATACATATGTATGAAACTTTAAAGATGTTAAGAAATCCCTAGAAAATTTTGCTACTAATACAGTAAATACAATGGAAAACTTAAATAAAAATACGAAAGTTAGTGAGATCCTTGCGCTTGATGTTTTTTGCAAAGATATTTAATGTCGGGTCCGAATTTAAACTTAAGTTTCAATTCTCCCCTTTGTTATGTCCAGCCTATTTCTTCTAGGCACTAAGTCCCCATTCAGTTAAACATGAAGAAGGAAGTGTGGTAACATATACACACAATAGTTCTCTTGCACTTTTGGTTGCATTTTTAGATATTTGATTTCGGTTTTTTCACAAAGCCATGCCACATCACTCCCTTTTTTATTAAATAACAATTTAATTTACGAATCGTTTGTCATTTCTGCGAGTTCTTGATACATTACTGAACATACAATTCAGGCAAAAATTCTATCCAGAGAGAAAAACCCATTTCACTTTGAGGCCAAAACAGAATTTCTAAATCATTAATATGGTTATAGCCACGGCGGCTGAGTGGTCATGAAATTTCAACTCGTTTTCTCTAGTCGGGATTCAAGTTCTCGTAACACTACAGAGCCACTCTGTAGAGGAGCTGATGCCTTTGAAATCTATGAAGCTCAGATGTAGTCCTCGTCATTTGATTTTTTTCGAAATTGTGGTTGCCCAAAAGACCTAGTGTAGTTTCGTAGCGCGGCGTTAAAAACAACCAATCAATTTTATTTAACAATTCATGAAAATTAATCCATCTCATGATATTATTGAAAGAAACAAATAGAATAGAATGTAGGACGGGATCCATTCAAATAATAAAAAACGAAAAAGCTAAGAGATATATTCACGCTCATTCGAAAATTATTGAATAGTTATTATACACAAAGTTTTATCTAGCTGCTATGTTCACTTCCGATAGTTTTTTTTTATTTGTTATTTATTTCATCGTCGAAATATTTTCATTAGACCTTAGTTGACATGTTAGGATTGATTTCATTTCGGCGAGACATAGAAATGAAATTTGTAATTAGTGACTGTGATTTGTTTTTACTAAGAACGTTGTAGACTTCCTCGTATTCATTTAAAGATTCAGTAATATTTCGTTGTAATCGGAGAGCCCGGTCAAGATGCGGATCATTTTGTTGAAAGTAGTTGACCAATTTTCTTCCCAGCTCAAGTCCCTCACGAACAACTTTTGCTGTGAATGATTATGGGCATATCCATCAGCAACTGTGCATACTATTGTGAATTACGACGCCCTCAAGGGTAATCTTATACGCATATACTTGCACATGCAATGTTGCCAAATCAATGAATTAAAATTATGTGGAATTTGGCAGTTTAAAAAAAAAATTTTTTTTTTTTAAAAAAACCGTGTAAGTCGAAAACGTGTAAGTCGAGCACCGTGTAAATCGAGGGACGGGTGTACTTCGAATTCAATCCGAAAAAGGCTATAGCAGGGGTCAGCAACCTTTTAGCTCTGGCGAGCCAATAGGCGTGCCACATAGTTTGAAACATTTCGATTCTCTAGATAAGGCATACAAAGTTAGAGAATAGAGGTCAATAAAATAGATTTAGTTTTATTATATATTAATTTTGCATCATTTTAAGACATTTCTTATCATAAAAAAACAGTATAAAAATATATTTATTTCTTCAACAAAAATAAAAAAAGTTCGTTGTAGATATATTAAGTACTTTTAAACATATTGATTAATATAAGAAATAGACAACATAGAACTTAAGTATTTCCTTACATTATAGATAAATGAAAAGATAAATAGAAATTTTAATGCGAAGACACTTAAAACTTTTGCAACGCTCTATTTTCATATATCAAAATCAGGGGTTGTAATTTGTGATTTTCAATTTGACGCAATTCTGAGCATTTAGTTGTTAAACAATTTCTTTGCGGACTCGAAATATTTTTCATATGAGGAAAGATTTTTTTATTTAGATATGTAGAAGCGAAAAGCAGAGAGAGAGTACATGCAATTTTCTCTCCTTCAAACAATTACATCCCTTCAGCAATGACATTCAATAATTGGCGAAATAGCCAATTATTGAATTGTAAATTTATCTTTGGAGTTATCCCTCAGACTTTTTCGTAATTCCGTCGATGCCCCTAATTTTGAATATGTTTGGGAAATAAGGCCCATTACAAATTTATCAACTTCCATCCACTGAAATATTGACAATTTTGTAGGATAGTGCAGAGTATCAGTGAAAATTATACAGCGTGCCACAGGTTACCGACCCCTGGGCTATAGTATTGGTTGATAATTATTCCTATTTAGATAATAAAGTTCGCAGTATCGATCTCTGCCTTTGATTGAATCTAAGAACGGCATTGCATACTAAACATACTACATGATGCGCAGTTTATTCAATTCAACATTTTCAATTTTAACATTTTTAAAAATATTATTTTAGAACTTGTTTTATTATTTTTTTCCCCGTATGAGAAACTTCTCATGAAAATTTGAATACTTTTTGTAATTCTGAAATTGATAAATAGCTTGTTCACATCAGCGTTGCACTTTGCAGCTACACGAGGGTTATTGGCGTCCGATCTCGTCGTTTTGAGCGGCAGTCAAGTGGCGAGGACGACACCCGAGCTAGCACTACACTTTCAAAAACTTCCACATCAAACCAACTTGAGAACTTTGGATCTTGTCAGATTAAATTGTGCATTAGTTATTCCACACGGTGAGGCTTCAGTGACACTAGGATTCGACTTAAGAAATGCTTTTACTCGTTTATTTACGAGTTTATGACCATGACCTATTGGCTACCAGAGCCACACCTGGAAAGTTAGTGCTATATTTGTTTCATCATGTATATACAGATATAGGATAAAATAATAAGAACACTTTTGAAAAAATGAAGAATATACAACCAGAAAAAACATTTGACCGTTGAAATTATTCGAATCATGATCTTTAAGGCCTCGTCTAAAATGAGACGGCCCCCCCATTGTGGTTGAGGCCTTGGGCCAAGCCCAGTTGGCCCATGCCTTAAAACGTCCCTGGGGAAGATGATCTGCGAGCCTGCTTCCATAATGGTCGCCCCTAGATATTATCCCCCTCTAGACAACGAGATGCCCCAATTCACAAAAAGATATTGCACTCCACACCATCACAGAATCCCCTCCATGTTCCACGGCTGGAACCATACAGTCAGTATGAAATGCTTCTTCCGTGTTCGACAGACGGAGTCTGAAATAATATAAACAAGATATCAATCATTGGCATGGCCAAGTAATTTTAGCGCTTTTTTCACATGTTGTATTTTACAATAAGGCAACTATGAACTTTTTACTAACAAAAAGTAGTACTATACTTAAAAATAAAAAAATTAAAATTTTTAAAAAATTTTTAAATATGATTTGGTTCATCTAGAGCACAAATGCGACCAAATGCCGAAAACCCGAGGTCAATCGGTTAATTATTGGCTGAGAAAAAGGTCACGAAAAATATGGAACGAGACAAAGACGAAGACGAAATTTGCGTCCTAATAGCGCTTTTTTTACACTCCGTGAAAAACGCGCTAAAATGGATTCATCGGACCAGATGATTTATTCCCAGGGCAGTTATGTAGATCTCTTCGCTTAGAATTTTAGAATTTTGAGTGGTCGAGAGGTCATGATGACGAACTTGTGATCAATGTGTCATGAGTTCGAGTACAGGTGCAATTGAAGACCTTTCGTATAGAGTGCCTGATGCACGCAAAAATCTGTTGAAATCTTCATGTTGGCGTGGCGGGGAAGAATTTATGGGAGATGAATGCCATCTCAGGTGTCGTCCTCGTCACTTGGCATTGGTACAAATTTACGAGGGCCTCTGTGTGAGTGAACGTTTACTAACATCACTCCGCGCAAAGCAATAATGAGGGCTATTGGCAACAGATCTCGTAATTTTGAACCACGAGCAAGTGACGAGGATGGCACCTGAGCTGCGCTCTTCCCTCTCCAAGCTACTACAACGCACCAAAGGGAGGATTTCGAGCCACAACAAATATAACAAGCACTAGCTCCTCTACACGACGGGTCTTCCTTGGCACTAGGCTCGACCACTAGGCTACCATCAGTGGCGTAACGTACACCCTCCCTCCCATTGCGGGGGGAGGCAGGAGCTCTAGAGGGCCCAAAGCTTAACTGACGCTAAGTACGTATTTGGGCTTGAGGACCCAAACCTGAATTTCCAGGGGATTCCTAATATTCTTCGTTACACCACTGGCTACCATGGCCCCACGAGGGGCGTTGTCAACTCTCTATTCTATAGAGATTTATAAATATAGAGATATTATATGTAATACAGACAGTGTCGCACTCAAGGGGGAAGTCCTGGGGGCCCGGACCTCCCCCCCAATAAAAAGCCCTTGATTTTTCTTTGATTGATTATAATTCTATGTATATAGTACGTAAAAGTTAAGTATTTGTTTTTAATAATTAGTTTTATTAATTAACGCTAATTATTCATTTATTAATTGATTTTTCATTGTTTTTTTGTCCCTGAAAATCGATAAAATTAAAAGAATATGCTGGGCGGCGTATTGAAGCATGGTACGAGAACAGTGGACTTTGGACCCCCCCCCCCCTTGAAAAAAATTCATGTGTGCGCTACTGAATACAGATAACTCCATATAACAGAGACAACTATAGAATATAACTCTATATAACTCTCCCTCTGTTAACAAAAAAAAAAAAAAAAAGAATCAAATCTGTAGTTTTGATCCGAGTAAAAGGAATATTATCTAATCCTTTTTATTTATTGAGAATTTGATAAACCTTTTAATTTGATTTAAAAAAGCTAACTAATGTAAAAGTCTAAAATTGATAACGATATTTCTATGGATTTGTTCTGTAACCATTATTAAAAAAAATTGCCCAACATTGCTTCAAAATCTTTCATCTGATAAGAGCTTGGTACTTGCTCTAAAGATAACACTAGAATTGTAAAACTGTTTTTATTCAAGGGCATTATCATTTTCCTTTTCCGTTTATCATTTTTTCGACTGTACAGATTATTTTAAAACAGTGTATGTCTGGGAGAATGTATTATTTAGTCGATTAGAGCATGAACATCAATGGAGGGATCATCTGTTTTTAAGCTTTTCAAGTCAACGATCTGTAAGTACGATGTGGGAGTTTTTTTTCCTTTGAATTCAGAAAAATATCATTTTAAAAATGCAACTTTTGATAAAATATGTGATGAATATATTTTTGAGTACCATTTCTAATGTAAAAATAATAGTGTACATTAAAAGTAAATAATCGTTCGTTAAAATGACCGATAAATAGCTGGAACTATTTTTTTTTAAATTAATAAATTTTTTTCTTTTTTTATTAAAAAACTACACGTAGCTTGTTTTTCGATTTCAAGCTTAATTTGGATTCCACTCTTTGATCCACTTGTATTGTATTAAAAAAAAAAAATTCAAATATTTCTTTATTTATGAGCAAAATAAATTTCTAAAATCTCTAAAGGAAATAATTATTTTTGACTCATTAAACTACCTAAATCATAAGAGAAAATAATGGAAATTCAACAACAGGGATAAAACTAATATTGAATGTATGTCTTTCTCACAACTGTAAAGTTTTCGGAAAACCTAAATGTGGACTGAAACTTTAATAGGCTATTTATTCAAGAATTTTTAATTCGGTTTCTAAGTAATTTTATTTAACATTTTTTCACGGCAGAGATATTCTAAGAATAATAATATTTGTGAATGGTTGAAGAAACACGATATACAAAATGTTTTAATAACACTTGTTAATGCTAGCAAACATCAACAAAGCAACAATTTATTCTAGATATTTGAATTCTACATTCATAGTTTTATGAAAGCTACTGGAAATTCTACATACTAAAAAATCTTAAAACGCAAGCGATAGTCGTTCTCATTTTAAAGTAAAAAAAGCAACAGCAAACAAGTGGCGAAAATAAAAACTAATTTTATGTTTACTCTCGCCAAAAAGAGCAATAAAGAGCTATTTGTAGCAGATGTTCCCCTCTCCAGCTTCACAGCTGACGTCATTCTCTTTCACCATACGTCACTGGCCTGTGCATACTGAGTCGAAAATTTGCGTGTGACGTTAATTAATATCTTAATACAGAGCGTTTGATTCGTGAAGCTGCACTATATAAATATTGAAAATTGTTTTGGAACGTGCATATTATATTTCAGTTAGAGCTTGTGGTGGTTTCGGAACAGTTGTGAATAACAGTAGCTAATGTTATGCCTTTTATTCTTTTCATCATTCAAATGATGAAAGAGATTTCCAGGTGTTTGATAATATCTCGAAAATATACAAAAAATATTTACGTTATAAGTTTAACCAGCATCATTATGCACTACAATTCTTTCTCTGACTGAAAAAACATATTTAGAATAATTACAAACGATACCAACTTAAGCAATGTAACTTTAACATGAAACGAGATTATACGTAAGCAAATAAATTAATTAATGAGATAAATTAGAGTTATATATTAATCATTGAATAAAGGCAGACGCGTAAATAATATAGAACATAATTTTCAATTATATCTATAATAAATGTATAATTTAAACAGACGAAATGTCTTACAGTACGAAGAAGCAGTGGGATATATTTTTTAAATTCTAAGAAAAGAGTTCTAATTTTTAACTTCTTTTAATATTAAATTATCGTAATTTTCAATACGGACTCCGTATAATGTTTAAAATTACGATAAATACAGTAGACATTCGTAAGTAGAAGTTTGATCAAATGATTTCAGTTTTTGTTTTTCCTCTTCTGTTCATGGATTTTTCCGAACTGTGTGTGTGTGATGTGGAGTTGGTTAGTCTTACAATTAGATAGTAAACACTACGAATTAGAAAGAACAGCTTATATATTACTGTTTATATACAACCATTGAAAAACCTTTGATCTCGAATCTACTACTATTTCATATCCGATTTGATTATACTCTTGAATCTGAGAATATTAACCAAGCAATATTAGAAAACATTTATATTTAACGAACTGATTTTGCCATTTTTTTCTCTTAAATTTATACTAGATTTTACAGCAAAAACTTTAAAGAAATTTATTTTTTCCCTCGCTCTCTTCTACGCGTGGATATTACTAGCATACTGAAATTTTATGTTTAAATTTATGAGTAAAATATTGTGAAAGTAAATTAAAAAAATCTTTTTTGCAATACATATACAGTCGAACCCCTATTTAACGAAGTCGCTTAATCCTGAAAAAAAGTTCGTTATGGGGAAAATTCGTTAAATAGGGATAGAAACACATAAATACATATTAAACGCATTAATACTATATATCATTAAAAAATAATTGTTCACAGTTTTTTTGTCTTTTGATATGCATTTATTTTATATATCTTATCCATCAAAAAAAATCTAAAAGGAAAGCAAGGGGAAAAACATTGCCCAGGGATACACTGTACTTAAACATTAAAAAAAATTGTATTAAAATTGACAAATTTTTTAATGGCATTTTCTAATTTTAAGCTTGCAAGTAATTTTAAACATACATAATTTTACAACCAGTAATTTTTAAGCATACACTACCAATGTGTCCTTAAATTTACTCGTAATTACTGATACAATTTGTTAATTTTATTCGAATTTTTTGTTTGAAAAATTACGGAAATTTTATTGCTCTCGGTTAGCTGGCACCTGGTAAATACCATTTCAAGGTCATTGATCACCATAAAATGTCTTAAAAGGGAAAATAATTTGAAATGTCTTGAAATATA
>BMAO01018759.1:0-67351 GCA_019973975.1 Trichonephila clavata | reverse complement strand
GTGACATTTATATATAATAAGCGTTTGCATTTGATAAAAAGAAACTGTTTAAAAAATTGCTTTTAATACAGATATTAAATTACACTATGTTTTAGTTGTTTGTTACAAATGTGAGAAAATTTTAATTAAAATTTCCGGTATTGACAAAATACATAATTTCCCCCAATTTGGCTGGGAGTAAGCAACACCCCATGGTTTTACCCCCGTAGTTCCCGTTTCCGTATAAGTACGGAGATAAAATATACTCTATCTTACTCGCTGATAATGTAGCTTTCTATTGGTGAAAGAATTTTTAAAATCGGTCCAGCCGTTTCAGAGATTAGCTGAAACAAACAGACAAAAAGACAAAAATTTTAAAAATTGATTTTTTGATATATGTACCGAATATACTTTTAAATGCCTTTAGTAAAAAGCTGTTAATTTGAAAATACAAACAGACACTTCAATTTTATTTATTTGTATAGATTAAAGAAAATAGTAAAAAATTATTTTATTTAATAAAAATACAAAGACTAATAAACATAAAAAATGAGAAAATTTCGCGTACAAAGTCACGCATAAAAATAGCTTTATTGTAAAATAAATATAACGTAATAATAAAGAAGACAAGAGAGAAAATCTCTCTGCAATACTTTTCTCTCAAATTACTATAGTTTTCTATTTTATGCTTGATAACAAGATATCCTCTCTAAATTTCAAACAAAATGTAATTGTTTCCAAAGAAAATAGAAATCTATTTATTAAAAAACAATCGTAAATGTAAAAAGACCGATTTTTGAGTGCTTAATATACGTACATAAGAACTTATTATATTTTAATCACCTTTTTGTGTGTGCACTAAAAATATTCTAAGACTATTTCAAAATTTTTAATATAAAAAAGCCCGAAACAAAAATTAATTTATGCGGATTATCTTCAAAAGTTATAATGGCTGTCAAGGTCAAGGAATCGTGAGTGAATATAGCGTTGCACCATTCTCAAGCGGCCGCGGTGGCTGAGTGGTCTAGGCATCGGATCATGGCTAGCATGTCATGAGTTCGATCCTAGTACCATTAAAGACCCGCCGTGTAGGGGAGCGATGCACGTTAAATCTGTCGAGAGCTCAAACGTCCTTCGTTGGTGTGGTAGTTGGGAGAGGGGGTGCCAGCTCAGGTGTCGTCCACGTCACTTGACCATGGTTCAAAGTTATTCAGACCGTCGCCAAAAGCCCTCGTGTTGCTAATCAGTACGAAGTTAATATTCTCTCACTCACTCTTCTCAAGGGATTTTGGTAACGGACCTCGTAATTTTGATCGACGGTCAAGTGATGAGGATGAAACCTTAGCTGGCATCCTTTTTCTTAACTTCCACAACACACCACGGGAAAACGTTTGAGCTTCGACATATTTAACGTGCATCGTCCCTTTACAAGGCCAGTTTTCAGCGGCATTAGGTTTGAAATGACTCGCCGGTCACGAATTCATCACCCCGATCACTAGGCTACCGCAGCCCTGGTGACTGGTACTTCATGAGTTCAAGCCTAGTACACCTAAAGACCCGCCGTGTAGAGGTAACCGATTCACATTAAATCTGTCAAGGCTTAATGTTCCCCGGTTGTTAAGGTGTGGTAATCAAGAGAGGGTATGTCAGCTCAGGTTTCGTCCTTGTCACTTGACCGTAGCTCGAAATTTCGAGGTTCGTCGCGAAGAGCTCTCAAGCTGCTAAATAATGCTCCGTTAATATTCTCTCACTCACTCACTCAAAAGTCATAATTATATTTTGGACTTTTCCATGAGCAGAAGAATTATGTACTTCTTATGGATAACATTACTTGTGACGCATCAGAATAATGAAACTCAAATGATACTTGCTCCATTTAGAAATCTCATGGCATTTTGAAAAGTCTTCAACCCTTGAAAGCGAAGAGATCCCGTTCTTATTATTATTGTGATTGAATACACACGGGAAAGATTTGCCCCTATAGGATGCATATCGTGGTATTTGACGATGCCTTTTGAATTAATGATATTAGTGGATAGTTTTCGTATAGATGCCCTTAAATGTTTCTTTCAAATTTATTTTTCTGCTTTAATTTAATTCAAATTACAAATATTAGTACTTACGCATTAACATCACCGCAGCCAGCTTTACACCACATGAATCACGGCATGATATCATAACAGCAAATGAGAATAATAAAAAAAAATATTTTTACTCACGTTTTATTTGAGAAAAAAACAATATCACAGATTTTAGTGGAGAATGGAACTATTCGCGTGGGACAAATTTGGCTGCGGTAACATTAATACGTAAGAACTCAAATATTTAATATAAATAATATAACATATAAATAATTAAAACAATGAAAATTATTTAGATTTCAAGTAAAAAGAAAAATTTTAGAATTATGTTATTTTTTGAAATTTCAAGCTTTTTCAAAGAATTGTTAAAGCGCAGAAAAGCGCTAAAAAATCAGAGTAGGTATCCTTGAGTATGTATGTACCAATGAGAAATAAGTTTTTTTCTTTGAGTGTGTGGAAAGAAATACTCGAGGAGAGCAATATGAAGATTTCGTTTTCTCTTTAACGCATGCAAATGTAAACAATTAAATAAAGTGTTTTTCACTTCACTTCTTTCTTAATTAAACAAGAACACACAGTTTGAAAATATATAGCTTGACTAACATTATAACTAAAAAAAAGTCTTTGTCTCAATTTTTTTTTTTTTAATAAATTGCATAGTTGTGACAGTAACGTTTGATAAAAATAATCGAAATCTATTCAAATGTTGAGCATGTGTTATTTGAAAAAAAATTTCTGAAAAAATTCTTAATCTTTGCTTTTTAACAAGAAAGGGATCGATGGTATTTTCCCAGTACAATCTTAAATAAGCCCATGTCATAAACTTAAGTAATTTTAACTTGTGTTGTTATTACAAATTAACTTCATAATCATTGAAAATCTTTACAATGAAGCAAAAACCTTAGATGTTTGCGCGCCATTTAAGAATTCTTGCGGCAAAACTGGCAACGAAACTGTATAGTCTGCTTATTTTGAAAAATTGCTGTTTGGAAGCTTTGTTTATGTATAACAAAAATTCTTTATTTTTGCTCAGTTTGTCCAAAAGATCAACTACCTTATTATTTATTAATATTCAACACATTACAGATTATGTCTTCAAATTTATAGCTACTATGACCACTTCATCAAAATATTTATGTCATATTTACTGAAGGTAATGTATTAAATATCAATAAATAATTCCTAATATTTTATTTAACATGGAAATTTGGAACAAAATGTGAGGTAATCTGAAATAATATTAATAATAAAGATATGCTGGTATTTTTAAGTATTTTGCTCATTTGCTTAATATTACAAACATAATTATTTAATTTTTTTCAATCATCTGTCTAAATTATTTTATTATAAAATATATATAAACTGAAAACATCAGACCATAATAATGTACAGAGAAAAGTTTGCAATACATCAATTTTTAAAATCTTGGTTTTTCTTCAATTGAATTTTTGGTTAATTCCAAGAATATAGTATTTTATAATTTTGCTAAATTTTAAAATGTCATGGTGGAAACCTGTTAAAAATTCTGTTCTGTTATGTAACAATAGGAGTTAAATAGCCATTAATGCCACATAAATTGATAAAATACTAAGCTTTCTTATGTTTTTTAAAAATTACATTAGATACCAAATTCTGGAAACTAGTCAAATTTTACTTTCAGAAACAAAGTGATTCATAATTTTTTGTTTGTGAAGTAATTAAAAATTTTCAGAAAATAATGCAGATATCTTTATTTTTAAAATTGATATTTTTCTTAATCATTAGATGATGTGTAATGTTTAGCAGTGCAAAGAGAGAGAGATAGTTAATCATCTCTTTTTAGCAGTTGGAGTAACAATAAACCTTCTTGGTTTAAGCCATTCTGTGATAATATTTATCGCTGTTTCTTCTGACCTGTGAATAATTACTTCTAAAAGCAACTTATTTGATCATTTCTTTATCTCCAAAGTTCCATTCTTCTTGTATTATGCGAATCTTGTCATGCTTGTTCTTACACTTCAGTTCATATACATCCACTTTATTATTTCCTAGGTAATTGGGAAAAGATTTTCTGTAGCTGAAATTAAATCATTTAGCTGAATTAATTTTTATTTGAAATTAAATCATTATTCAAGAATTTTTTTCAATCCAATGGGCTCAATTCATGACGGTCACGTGATAAAGACAAACACGTGTTCTCCATTGAATTCAAAACAGACAACAAACTGATTTAACTTGTTGTTCTATTTGTAAAACTTGGGTAAAATTTCAAATTTATAATTGGGTAAAAATGTTCAAATGTTATAAAAAAATTTCTTCAAATGGATTTTTTTAAGTTAAAAAAAATCTTATTTTATGCAAGTATTTTTAAATAAAATGCATTTTGTCTACCTATGTGTATTATTGTTGTTGATAAATTTGTATTTTTTAAGAGAAAGTTTCTGAAAAGATCAAAAGTTGGCAACAACAAAGCGCATGAGCTGATTAGCTGGAAACACGAATGTTTTTATTGTGTGACTATGACGTCACATGAGATTTTAAAGTAATTGGCTAAAAACACGTGGTTAAACTTATCATGTGACTGTGACATCACATGAATTGAGCCGATTAAAGCTATCAGTCAGAAAATTCTCTGTAGTAAATTTAATCAGATTCTTTAATTTCTAAGACATTACTTTTGATTTAATTAATCTTGCCAAAATGATGCAGTTCTCTAAAATAGGCTACATGTCATGACTATATAGAACAATTTGCTACTCCTTCCTGATTCAGTATTCTGTTAGTATTATTAAGTCCTATTTGGGTTTGAATTTCTTGAAAGTTAAAAATGATGTTGTAAATAGCAGACAATAAATAACTGTAAGAAGTAATTAAAAAGAATTATGGGCTCAAGTGTAGTATAGGGGGGCAACTTTGAATTTGGCAATTTTTCTTTGGATTTAGCGAATTTTATATAGATATTATGGTGAGGTAACAAATTAATTCTAGCTTCTGGACACCTATCGTTAAGTGAAGTAGCTTGGCGATTGATTTTGGTCGCCAAAAGTAATTGACATTGCCAAAGCCCCCCCATACTACACTTTAACGGAATTATGTTTCTAGATAAAGTACTGTAGTAATAAATGTTTTCAAAATCCGGGAGTCAAATCGTATCCACACCAAAGTAATTATAAACAATGGCAATTAAATTAATACGGACGCCTTTTTCTACACTCAAATGATCCAAGGGATCCCCAGATGAGTGATATGTTCATAAAAAAAATACCTTTTTAAATAAAAATACTCAGCTCTCTTTATTAACGGGAAAAAAATAATAAAATCTCATATTCTATGTAAACAATGCTGCCATACAGCACGTTAACATACTCCTACCTTGCAAAGTGAAACTGAACTTTGCAATCTAAAATAAATTAAACTTTAACCATGCAATACATTGTATAGATATATATGACACTTAATTCCTCCTAAAATTTGAAAATAAATTCACAAGTCCAATTTGTGAGGAATTTTTATGGTCCTTCCCAATCTGGTTTTGGTAGGGGGTTTCTCCTCAGAATTATCAGTACTTTCAACAGGAGAATCGGGAATATAATCAGTTGGTGAATCCGAAACATGGTTAGTAGATGATTCAGGAGTTTTCTCAACAGGTAGGCTGTCTTTTCCTGAGGCCTTTAAAACACCAATTTCAGTTTTAGCTGATACTTCCAATGGATATAGCCTTTGGAAGAGACGAATCCTCTCACCATGGGAGGTTCTAATTCTAGCTACTCTGGGAACTCCATCCTTGCCAGGATAAACCTCCAAGAGGCCAGTCAATTCGTCGCACATTGTCATGCCCAATCAGCACAACATCACCCACTTCTAAAGCATCATTTCTCCTTGTCCCTCTGTGGACCAGAAGAGCAAGATATTCATTTCTGAACCTTTGTCTCAGATCTTCACGCAACTTCTGCAAGTATTTGGTGTGTTTTAACAATGAAGATCGATCTACTTGATCTAAATCAGGAGTTTCACAGTTGCTATTTCCATGAATGAACATTGCTAGGGACAAAGGTAACAACTCATTTGGATCTTCGTGTATGTATGTCAAAAGTCTAGCATTGATTATTGACTCACAATCACATAAGATGGTCAGGAGTTCTTCATAATTTACAATAGATTTCCCTAACACTCAATGTAGAAGCTCTTTGAGCATTCTCACAATACGCTCCCACCATGCCGCTGTGGGTGGAATAAATTTCCAAGTGATTTTCTGGGCAGTTGAGTATACCACAATTTTATCCCAATCTAATGTTCTTAGTGCATTATTTGTTCCTACAAGGTTAGTACTGTTGTCACTGTAAAGTACTGAAATCCTGCCTCTTCTCGCAATGAATCTTCTCAAGGCTTGAATGAAGGTATCAGTAGTGAGTGATTAAACTAGTTCAAAATGCACTGCCCGGTAGACAGCACAGGTAAACAAAACAACCCAGGCCTTCGCTTTTGACTTAAGATAAAGAGGACCTGCATAGTCTACACCTGTTACTTCAAATATCTTTGTCTGGGTAACTCTATCTCTAGGCAGTGGAGCAAAGGGCACTTCAACATGCTTAGCTTTATAACGTTTGCAAATCACACACTCAGAAAGAACTTGCTTTACTAATCTTTTGGCTCTAATTATCCAAAATTTCTCTCTAAGCCGTGCAAGTAATATTGAAGAACCTACATGCATTGCTTTTACATGCTCTTTTCGAATTAATTTCACTACAACATCATTGGCAGGTAAGAGAAATGGGAACTTGAAATCTTCCTTCTCATAACTGTCAGTTAACTTGGTTCTTATTCTCAGAAGCCCATCTTCATCTTTAAAGGCTTGCATTTTAGCAAGAAGACTCTCATCTTGAAAGGCATTTGACTGCAGGGACTTGAAAACCAAAACCTTTGCTCGTTTGAATTCTTCATAGCTTAAGCTTCCCTTTAACTTGGTTGCATTTGAAACGTTATGAATGAAACGTAGAATCCACGCTACTACTCTGTTGTTTCTACTATAGGTGGAAAAATGATTACTCTTAATATCGGTTGTTTGAACATTCATCATAGAGGTCACGATAGCTCTTCTTTCTTTATTCACTTCAACCTCATTGACATCTACTTCCACATCACTAATAGGCCATTCTTGAGGTGAGAGATGCAACCAACTGGCACCTTCTTACCATTTCGAGCTGCAAAGCTGCTTTGCTGAACACCCTCTACTTGGACAGTCTGCAGGATTCAGAGATCCAGGAACATTTCTCCAGGCTTTGACAGGTGTCAGTTTCTGAATTTCTTGAACACGGTTGTAAACAAATACACCCACGGTTCTTTTCTCTTCAACCAAGCTAATACTGTAGTAGAGTCTGTCCAGAAATAAATGTTGTCTGTTGGAAACTCTTTCAAGACAGTTGTAGAAAGACGAGCAGATATAGCAGCACCAAGAAGTTCCAGTCTGGCAATTGTTGTTTCCTTTTTTCCCACATGGTGCAATCCTAGTTTTACTCTGTACCAGTTGTATGTGTACAGTGCTTCCAATATCAACTCGTAGGAAAACAACAGCAGAATAGGCAAATTTGCTTGCGTCACAGAAAAAATGTAACGAAATATTCTGAAATCCACTATCACAGTGTAACCACCTTGGTACTTGAACATGCTTTAAGTATTCCAGCTCCTTTAGCCATTTCAGAAAATCTTGACTTGTTTTTATATCCACTTCTTGATCCCAACAAATTTGAGACTTCCACAAACTTTGTAGCCAAAGTTTTGGTAATAGCAACACTGGACCAGTGATCCCCAAGGGGTCAAAAACTTTGTGTGAAGCATCAAGAATATTTCTTTTTGTGATTATTTCTTCCATTAGTTCTCTCAAATCTGGAATATTTAATGATAGGGTATCACAATGTCTGTCCCAAATCATTCCCAGGACGTTTGTAGGACTTGCTATGGGATCAGATGGGATATAGTGCTTGCTCCCACCCTCTTAAGTCAAATTTTCTTTCAGCCATGATCTCTGTGGCTACATCAATAAATCGATCTAGCTCTGACTGAGTTTGGACACTTGCCAAACAATTGTCCACGTAAAAGCTGCTCATCAATTTTTGTACAATACACTCAGGGTATTTCCCATGGCTTTGCTTCTTCTAACTTTTTCTCCAAGTGGTACTGGATTGTCAATCCAAGTAAGAATGGGCTGCTGGAGACACCAAACACCACTCGGCAATGCTTATAATGTATAAGCTCTCCTTCTTCACTGTGCCACAAAAATCTCAAGAAATTTCGATCCTGCTCATAGAGGCTTATTTGCAAGAAAGTTTTCCGTATATCAGCCGAAACACCAAATCTATACAATCGAAATCTTGCTAACATTGAAGGGACCAATTCAATCAAGTTTAAACCCTTTTCCAAACAGTCATTGAGGCTAATCGCTCCCTTTTGTTTTGACGAAGCATTAAAAACGGGCCTAATTTTTGTAGTACTGTTCAGCTTCACCACATGTCGATGGGGCAGATAGTGAGAAACAGACTTCAATTCTTCTTTGGGGACTTCTTTGATTATGCCTTCTTGTTTCCATTCCTTAAAGACATCACCATATTCTTTAAACAAGTTTTCCTTCTTCAGCTTATGGGTTGTCACTTGTAACCCTTTAAATGCCAAATTAAAGTTGTTTGGCAGAGGTAAATGATTGTCAAGCCATGGTAGGGAGACAAGGAATTGCTCTTCTTCATCAACCTTGACAGTTCTTAAGAAGTGCTCCATTGAGGCTTTATGAAGCTCCTCTTTGGTTTTTTGTTCTGAAGGATCTTGTATCCCCAAGGAATTCAATCTCCACAACTGGGAGATATCCATCTCTTTCACAAATAGGGAGACCACCAGCATATCATTGCATGAAGAAATCTCACTATTAGGTACTTTACCTGACAGAGTCCATCCAAGTATTGTCTCCATGGCAACAAGCCCACAGGATAAAATTCTGCGCTGGCCAGTCATGAGCTTTCCGATTACGTCTGATCCAAGAAGCACTTGTACAGATCGTGACTCTTCCCCTACATCTGATAACTGGATCTTCATTTCATTAAGTTCTGAAATCCAAGAACCTGGAGTGACCGATGCAATGTTGTCGCATATAGATGTCTGATCTAATGCTTCCAGGTTACATGTAACACTATTGTCTTGATTTCTTAATCTTATTCTATAACAAGTTAGATTTAATCCCCCCAAACAATGAATGCATCAGAATTTCCTTTCTGAGTGGGATATATCCCATCTTTTCAACTACATTTTTTAATACATAAGACTTTTGTGACCCAGAGTCTAGAATTGCCCTAACTGGGATTTCTTTGTTACCACACACCATTTTTAACTTCAAAGTTTGGAGAAACACCCTGGGACAAGAAGTGTTGTTGGCCATATTAACTTCAACTTTTGGACCCTTATTTTCACTCCTGTATGAATCTTGATTCTTAGCCTTTAGAGACTCACACATAAGTGGGACATGCTTTTTACCACATATTACACATCTTAAATATGTCTTACAAGAACGAGCTGTATGCTTTGGTCTTAAGCAAGCAAAACAACATTGCTTCTCTCTTAAAATATTATTGCCTTTCAGCCAAACTCATCTCCTGAGCTTGAAAACAGTCTTGGCTCGAGTGTTTCCCAGTACAAAAAACACATTCCTTCTTCACTTCCTTTGAAGCTGTAGTTAATAAATTGGCAGCTGTAGGTATCTTTTTCATTGGAAAATCTCTTACTTTTTTCTTAAAAGATTGGCGATTTTCATCTACACCCAAACCAAAACCAGCCATAGCCAAATTAATTATTTCTTCTCCCTCTGTTTCTGCCTTGAGGAAAGTCATTAAATTGGTTAAACGTTCTTTAGCATCTGTTGAGACTGCTGAAGCTGCACTTCTATTCCATGCTTTCAAAAAGTCCTCTTGAAAACATGACTCAACCATGGGATAAAGAATTGAAGCACATTTTTCAGTAGTCACTCCTAAAGTCTCTAAGGCTCTTATATAAGATTCAAGTTTATCATACAGAGATGTCATTGATATTTTTTCCTGTTTCTGCACTGAAATTATGAGCTTTAACAATTCACGGACATAAACCTCCACTAATAGATCATCTCTACCAAATCTCGCTTGTAAGCTTTCAACTGCTTTGGCATAATTGGCTGCTGTTGCCGGGAAACTCTACCACTTCTCGGGCTCGTGAGCCATTTACAGTAGCATGAACAAGATACTGAAATTTGTTCTCGGGCACGATTTCATCATCGCCATGGATATGTTGAAATTGGCTCCAAAATTGTAGCCAATTTTTAATATCGCCACTAAACTGTCTAAATTCTAATTTTGGCAGATTAAATTTCTTTTTAGTGCCAGATATATTAGTATTTTGAGACTCACCAGAAACTGGCAATGTTGCCTTGATTCTCGCCAACTCCAGTTTGTGTCCTCTTATTTTTCCACTTTCTTCATATTCTAGCTGTTTTAATCTTTCAACTTTTTCAAATTCTTCTTTCAGTTTTTGCTCGCTCACGGCCGTTACTAAAATATTTGTCACAAAGTTTGGATCATCCAGATACTCTTTGCTTTTCAAAATAATGTCTTTCAGTTCCAAAATTTTTACCTTATCTGGAAATATCTCTCCAATTTCCTCTTCCACAAACAACAAGCCCTCTTTCAAGAAGCCCTTAGCTGCTTTAAATATGTTTGCCATGTTTGTTTCCAAAAACAAAATCCTGTCGCGGTTGCCAGAAATATAAACAATGGCAATTAAATTAATGCGGACGCCTTTTTCTACACTCAAATGATCCAAGGGATCCCCTGATGAGTGATATGTTCATAAAAACAAGATATCAATCATTGGCATGGCCAAGTAATTTTAGCGCGTTTTTCACATGTTGTATTTTACAATAATGCAACTAATAAACTTTTTACTAACAGAAAATAGTACTATATTTAAAAAAAAATTTTTTTTAAATTTGAATTATTAAATTTAAATATGATTTTGCTCATCTAGGGCACAAATGCGACCAAATGCCGAAAACCCGAGGTCAATCGGTTAATTATTGGCTGAGGAAAAGGTACGACAAAATATGGAACGAGGGCGAAGACGAAATTTGCGTCCTAATAGCGCTTTTTTTTACACTACGTGAAAAACGCTCTAAAAATACCTTTTTAAATAAAAATACTCAGCTCTCTTTATTAATGGAAAAAAATAATAAAATTTCATATTCTATGTAAACAATGCTGCCATACAGCACAAGCTAAATAATTTACAGCACGTTACAGTAATGAAAAAAGTCGAATAAAAATTTAGACTTTTTTTTATTAAACTATGTAGTTTTTAAAATTTAAATAAAAGAATATTTCTATGATTGTTTTAAAAATTACTGAATCATTAATGAAGTGTCATATTCCAGATAAAAGTGTTTGATATTAAAGGTTGCTTTTTTTGAATAAAACAAAGTATAAAGAATTTAACACTGCTTAAATTTGTCAAATCTTATTTGAAAAAAAAATTGGAATGGGGATTAAGAACATAAGAATAAAAAATGTTTCAAAATTTTGATAAGATTTGAAAAAAGTATAAATATTATATAGTCAGTAATTATAAATATTAAAATCCAGTGATATGTCAGTCTTTTCATCAAAATTAGGTTAGTATTGCCAATGATATTTGTATCTCACAACCATATATATCTTTTTAAAGAAATTAAAAAATTTTTAGGCAATGAAAAATTTAATATTTAATTAGATTATTTCATGCCCCTTTTATTTAAATATTTAGGCATATATAATTTGACATTCACTAAAGTATTTTATTTTGTGCGATTCTTTATTGCAGAAAATGGAAGTAAAAAATTTTAGGTATTTAAATTCTTTGACAAGTGTTAGTGAGTTACAAGTTCAGGACTGCTTTATTCTTTTTTTGTGTTGTAATCCAAAACAACCACACCTGACCAGTTCAACCTCCAGTGGCTCTATTTTTCATGCAGTTACTGTCAAAATGTTTTTCCTTTTGAACAACTAAACACTTAAAGTTTGATAATAAGAAGGATTTCATTTCAGGTGCATTAGGCCAAACATATATATTCTACATGCGTGATTCATTTATCTAGTTGGTAAAAATTCTTTAGAAAAGTAACTTTTTTCGTGTGTGTCTCAGTCGATTTGACGTTTTGGACCCACTTTTTAGTTAAGTATTCGGGGAAACATATGTTGGGTTTTTTTGTTATTAAATTTGGAAAATCTGTTATCTAGATGGCATTTATAAATAAAATTCTCACATACAGACTAGTTAGCTTAGACTTAATGGTCATTATAGTGCTAACCGATTGTTCTAGGATTTGAGGACGTACCAATTACATGTATACGTAATTTTCCTTTAAGCAGAATATTTCAAATATTTGTGTTAAAATGCTGATGGAAACATTGCTTTTAAGAAAAATTTAGTTATTAGAGAAGTTGATACCTTATACACCTTTTTCTAGCATACATCATTACTGAGTGCTTATGTATTCAACTCTTCTTTCCTAGTAATTTTTTTTAATTTATTCTTGCACGTTTTCTTCAAGGTCAAAAATGGAAGGCACTCAAACTCCCATGGAAACTTCAAGTAAACCAAAGTATGAAAGGAAATGTGAAAGAGAATTTCGGAAATTGTTAGAGAATGATCAGAAAAATATCAGAAAGTATGTTATGCTCCTTGTTCATATTAATTTTATTCTGTATAATGTTATAGTCTGATTTGATGATAATTTCTTAATTTTATATGAATATTAAATAAATATGAAAAAAGAGTAATTTGGAACATGAAGGTATAATTTAAATGTTATTTTAAATCATCTTTATCTTCATTTTTGTAACTATTTAATTTTAAACATATAGATACTTTAGTATTTAATAACCTCTAAAAATCTTAATTTGTTCCATTTGTTGTTTGTGTTTTTACATTATTTGAATGTGAAATTTTTTACATGCACTTTTCATTGATTCATTTTTTATAAGTATTTACTTTTTTTATTTTGTTATTAATGGACATAATTTTATTTTAAAGCCTAGAAACAGAAAAAATTCAGGTTTCAGTTGAAACTTCAAATGAGCCAAAATATGAGAGAAAATGTGAAAGAGAGTTCAGAAAACTGTTGGAAAGTGGAACTAGTCAGCTGATTATTTGTAAAAAGGAATGTTTCTCCTCTGAAAATACGAAAAAGAAATTTAAGAATGATGAAATAAGTGAAGAAGACCCTAGTTTGAATGGTATTTCTTGTTTTTCTACTTTCCAGAGGAACACTTCAGAAGATCCCAGTTGTGTTAAAATCTCAAAACCTGATGAAAATCTTGTAAGATACTTTGCTTATATTTATAAAATGTTACACATATGTATCTATCAAGGGATAACTTTGAAAAAATAGAGCTTAAAAGTTTTTATGATACTTACGTATTAGAGTCATCACAGCAAAATTGGCACCATGCAAATCCTACCTTTATATCAAAACAACAAAGATTCTAAAGGGTTTTATGTAAAAAAAAATACCAATCAGTCAGATTTAAGTGGAAAATGGTGCAATTTGCATGGCTCCAATTTGGCTGGGGCTAATATGCAAGTACCGCTTTTTTGAAAGAACATTTTCATCTATCAAAGATTATGTAATTTTGTTCACAAGTGAACGATGCATAGAAAATTAAGTCCACTCATGCAAAAAGGATATTTTTTGAAAAAATACAATTTTACTGTATATGAAATGAAACATGATGAAATTTTTAAACTAAGAATTAATTTGTGTATATACAAGGGAAAAAAGGGCACATTAGATGCTAATTCAGATTCAGAGAACAGACAAGGCTAGTAATTGACTAAAACTTTTCTGCAATGAATATTGATGTATTTCAGTAATTATTTTTTCAAAGTATTCAATTCATAAAAAAAATTGTTATTTTATATTGTAGTTCCATTTAAGAAACATCATTGCAAATTGAATCAGAAATTATTGTGATACTAGCTGCATAGACTGGCAGCATTCAGTTTTACTATTTTTATCTGCAGAAGTTACTTAAAGCAGTTTTTAATGTATGTATGATAATGCTATATATAATACTTGAGCAATCATTACTGTTGTCAGTATAATGCTGTTTTTATGTGTAAAATGTGATAAATTTGTTTATATATGTATATAGGGCTACCATAATCCTTACTGATTATGATTTAAGTTTAGATTATTATTAATTTTTCTTTATAAAGAGGAGACAAAATGTTGCAGATTTTATGAAAGCTGTACATAGACATACTTAATTGCGAATGCATTTTGTCAGAAGTATATTTGAAATTACAGTAACAAATGTAAGCTATATTAAATGATTAATGTAAATTATTTATTATAAATTAGTTGTAAAGAAATCAATAAGAATTGGTAGTAAGGAAATTAACGTACTTAACTGCTATACTTTAATATTCTGATAATTATTGATATATTTATGCATCGAGGCTTTTTTCTGGAAATTAAGTTCAACATGTTGTGAGTGCAAACATTGTAAAATTTGAAATTTTGTTATTTAAGTAGTTCTATTCATCAGTGTATTTTTATACATGTTTATCAAATTGAATTTTCATTGCTTTATTCATTTTTTTAAAATTCTGTATGTAATCCTAAAAAGAAAATAATTTATTATTATTTTTTTAATTAAAAAAAATTGTTTACAATCTAAAATGAAATATTTACGTTGAATTTTTAATAACTTAAAAAAACTTGTCTTCTGATGTTATGAGTTGTGTGTAGTTTCTGTAATAAATGCGGAACATATATCAATAGTATTCTTTATTTGCAGGTTTCTTCCTTTGTGAAGAATAAAGAAAATATAGATTTGAAATCTTTGTCTAAACTTTTGAACCAACAGAACAATCTTGAAACAAGATGCCAAAGGTTTTTAAAATTTCATGTAAAAATTTAATGAGTGAAATTGTTTTAATTATTGTTATAAACTTAAACTTTTAATAATAACTCTGTGTTGTCTATTTGACACTTATTATTATTTATTTATTTTTAAATTTCCTTGTATTTAGCATAATGTTGGTCTTACATTTATTGCTGGGCTGATGAAATTATTTTGGTGTTATTTCCATTTGCTCAGAAAGAATTGTGCAATTGCTTTCTTTTTAATCTTATTAATGTTTAAAAAAAGCCTTCTGAATCTCTATATAAGAATGTTATAATAATTAAAAACTTAAATATTCCTATGTTTTATTTTGTTTTAAAATATGTTATGAATTTTGACTAAAGTATTTCACTAATGTATGTATGCAGAAAATATTTTTTTAAAAGAAAGGTTGTTTTGGATGTTTTTTTACATATTTAATGTTAAAACTAATTTAAGAAAGTTTTCACCTTGTAGAAATGTGTACTTATGTACTATTTAGATGATGTATTTACTTAGGTGATGTTACTTTATCATTTTTAAAGAATTTTTAACAAGGAAATAAAGCAATATTTTGTAGAATTTTCACATCTGAAAGATATTATTCTGCATTGATAATTACTTTATTGTATTCTATTATATTATAAAGTGTATTGTTTTGATGTTTTCAAAGTTAAGATTTATTTTTATATGCTATTTTTATATGGCTAAATATTTTACAGTGCTATTAGTTTGGCAGTATTTTGTTCTGAGAATCTTTCAAACACACAGTTATCCACTATTTTGGATGCCTTACATTTGTTATCAAATTCTCATGAATCTGATGTAAGTGCCAAGCTTGCTTTTCATTACTTATTTAATATTGTGCACGTTTTTACTCTTTTATGTACTTTACTGATTAAACTTTCATTTTTATTTAAAAATTTATAGTACTGTTGAATATGCATGCATAATTAAAGCTCATACATTTCAATATAATTACTAAGAACAGATTAAAATTCTTTGAATAAGATGGTAATTATGTTAGCTTTCTTTTTATGATGATACAAAATTATTTAGGAATGTAAACACATCCCTAGTGAACTCAAATATTAATGTATTTCATAGGAATTTAAATTTTTTTCCACTTGATATCAAAAGAAATGCATATTTCAAATAAATATTGTTTATTTGCACAGTATTAAATTGTTTGCTTTATTTACATGTGTATGTGAGTTTTGCATTTTACTTTGTCTTTGTAATATTAAAAAGTTTCTATTACAATTCAATAATAGGCATATAATATTTTCTAAGCTGTTATAATACTGAAATCATATTATTTGTTTTGAATATGTGAAAAACACTGGTGTTCAAAATTAAAAGAATTTTCAGATTTGGTCGATTATCTGTAGGACGACTGGGGAGATTTTAATGAAATTTAGTTTTTGCATAGGGTTGTATAATACAAAAACATAATCACATTCAACAATTATAATTCTCATGTGTGATCGTGCGTAACACTCATCAGAGTCGGGAGGTATGACACAGCGATTGCAGAATACAACCTAAAAGATATGTTCATAGGGGGTATGGTCCTCTTACAGATATGCAGACCCTCACACCATGATTTTATACTGGAAGTATGGGAGTTAATGAGTTCCTGTAACAATTTCTTCCACTCGTCCAACAATGCTGTTTTCAGGCCCTGGTTGGTTCTTGGAGGGGGATTGCGAGTGGCAGCTATCCTCCTTAGAACATCCCAGTGATGCTCTGTAGGCTGAGGTCTGAAGATCTGGCTGGCCTACCCATCTAGAAAATATCCTCACTTTCCAAAAATTTGTTGACCAAATGAGTTCTGTGTGGCCTTGCATTGACATCCATTAAAAAGAAATCAGGTTCCAACTGCACCTCTGAAAATGCAAACGTAGGACTCCAAGACCTCATCCCTGTACTTAACAGCAGCCACAGTGTCTCTTTCAAAGACATGGAGTTGTGTGTGGCATCCAATGTGATGCTTGTCTAGGCCATCAAGCTTCTTTTGCTGCAGTAGTGAATTTCTTGAACATTGGAGGGTAGGTAATGGGCCCCTGGTTTTCTCCATATGAAAGTAAGACAAGAATCACTGGTTGAGCTAAACCGAGACTCATCAGTGATGTAGACGTCTCCCATTGATCCATGCTCTATTTTCTATCATCTTTGCATTATTTTAAATTGATATTCTTGTTTGCAAAACAAAGTGGGATACAAAAAACAGGTCTTTTTGCAAACATTCCTCTTGCATGAAGTCTTCTGGAAACAGTTACCCTTGAAACTCGCTTTCTTGTGGTTGCATAACTCACAAGAGAGCCAAGAAGCTGTAGTATCCCGGTTATGCCTTGTTATAATCGACAAATGGCAATCTTCTCTGGCCATCTTAGCTCTTGGACGACCTTGCACAGGCTTTCTTTTTCAGGCTTTATCTTGAAACTGTTTCCATAATAAGTTAAACATGAAGTTGGGAGTTAAATTGAATTCGCTACAAATCTGGATTTAAGACTCTCCTGCTTCTAGCCTACCCACATATCTCTACCTCATCTCATAATCTAAATTTTGGGGGTTACTCATTTTTAATGTTTGAATTTCGATTTAACGAATTGCAGCTGAAAAACACCAAGAAATTCGATGAGCATGCTAGAGAAGAAAATGCAAATTTTGGCATGCATGCTTGTAAGTCCTGTTCCTTGCCTAGCTCGGCCTTAACACACATATACACATGCATTTAACGTTCAAAATCTACATCTTTGTTTTGAAGCAGTATTTTTACATTTCGCTCAGTTCTTTTCATGAAATTTGACAAAATGAGCATAGTCTCTTAATTTTGAACTCCAATGTTTTATTAACAAACAATTGCCAACATTAATTATTTTTGCATTGTTTCTTAATTTTTCAGATTCTTTCCATATCTCATTCATTACTGCTGCTTACTCTAACCAAGAATGCCTTAAATTTAGATCAAATAATCTATCTAGAAGAAAAGATTCTTAAACTTGCAAATTCTGTGATGCTGGGCACAAATGAGCTTGGAACTATATCATTTGAATCAAGACTAGGCCTATTAAAAGGAGAAGAATACTTAACTGCATTCAAATTGTGTCGGCAACTTTTTTTAGGAAGAAATATTGATATTGATGCTCTCGATGTAAGTAGTGTTATTTTCTTATTTATTTACTTAAATTCTTTTTTTCTAAAAAGCTTTGAAGTAGGAATGAAATGTATAGCTGTTATATTTTAAAATTATTTGCTAGTTTTAAATAATTTTTGTTCTAAAATAATAATATATCTAAAATAAAGTATTAATAATGTATCTAAAATAAATGAAAATGCTCAATAAAAATAAATGTATTACATGCAGAAAGTTTATTGAAATTCTCAAATGTTTTTTAGCTATAATAAGGCAATGAGATTTAAATTATTCATAAAATAATGAGTACTGTAAAAAATATTCATATTTTTAAAAATAAAATTTTATGAGTGTTGTAGATTTTGGACATTAATAGTTTTATAATCTTTCCATTACTTAGGTCCTTACACTTTGTTGTTCATCATTAAGGAATTTATCTATTAACAAAGTGGGAGAGAAATACAAATATAAACCAAGCACTTTGAATTTTGTGTTGGGCATGAGTGAGTTTCTTTATGTAATTTATCAATATTGTTATATATATGTAGTCATAAATTTGATTAAATGAAAGAGCGATTTAAAATTGTCCCCTAAAGATCAGAGTGTATTAAAAATAAACAAAAATTATTGATGATGGACCTTGAAATTTTGAGCTTTGGTTAATTGACAATGATGACACTTTAGCTGGAATCCCACTCTTCTAATTTCCACATCACACCAACACGAGGACTTTATATCTAATGTGCATCATCCCCTTTACAAGTCTAGTCATCACCGGTATCAGTTTCAAATTCGCGACTTGACAATGCTGGTCACAACTTTGTGGCCATGGCCACTAGGCTACCATATCTACCATCTACAAGTAAAAGGGAGATAAATTCTGAAAATTTACAAATAGATCTAGAGATCTATTAAAAGATAATACAAAAAAGTCAATAGATCAAAATGCAAAGCTATAAGAAGATTAATCTATACATATATATAAGGTTCTGAATATCAAATTATTATTGTGTTATTTTTATAGCATTTATCAAAATTATATTCATTATTTTTTAAGTATTCCAGTGAATTAGCATTACCAATGCTTTTACTAAGTTTCATTCTTAAGACATTTTTTAATGTGAAATACTTTTCCTATTCCTTGTTTTAAGTGTAACTAATCACTAGTCAAAATATGCTTTCTAAATGTCCTTTAATTATTTTCTTTTTTTCTGCTCATTTCAATATTTTTTGTCAATCGTTATATTTTTTATCATACTTCTTTGCATTAACAGCTGGAAAAGCAACTCAAGAAATAGTGTCGGAAAATCTGATCGAAGACGATGAAGAAGAAAACAGTTGTAACATTGTGAGTGCTTCATCGCATATGGTTAATCAATGTTTGGAAATTTTACAACATGTAAGTCTTGTATGTTGAATGTAGCATTAATTATTTAATTATGCTAAATAACAATGTGTGTAAAGTGAGAATCTATTTTATAAAAATATAATGCAGTAGGTTGTCCCACAAATGCATTGTTTCATTAAATTGTTTATCTTAACAGGATTTTTTTTAAAATCAGAGTTATGTATTTCTAGCTTCCAGAACTATTTTAAAAACATTTATTTATGCATGCAAATAAGTAATTTAATAATAATTCTCTCCAAAGCAACAAAGAAAAAAAATATTATTTCTAGGGAAGGAATATCAATTTTATTTCAGGAAATTTTTGTTATTGGTGTTATTTTGTTTGTTATTTATGTGTTTGCATTTCTTCATGGGCTACAACTAGCACTATGCTATTCTTAATTGGCTTTTAAGTGTAATAAAATCACAATGTATGAGTCAAGTTGCAATTTATCGCATGAAATTAGATTTTAAAAACTTAAGTGTTATTGCAATTCTTTTATTATGTATTGTATGGAACATTGCAAACTTTAACTCTTTTAAAAATAAAATAGTTGACTATTATTTGCCATTGGAGTTAAATTAATTTGTAAATAAACTCAAGTATTTTATTAATTGCTTATAATAACATCTGTTATTCATACACAGCTTATACAGGAGGATTTGCTACTTAACTGACAAACTTGCAGGGTATATAGGAGTTACATAGACGACTCGGAATCACATAGGAATATAGGGTCGCAAATGACGTAGATACAAGCTATGATGCAAAGAAGAGAAAAAGAACAGAAACAGCAACACATTAATGTGGTAGAAAACATTTTATCAAAGGGTTGTACTTCAACAAGTGCTTAAAATTATGAACAGAAGTAGTAATTTTAAACACATGTGGCACCTGTTGTTGGCATGGATTTCCTGAGGTTCTGGAAGATTCTTCCGGACAGTTTTGCGGTATATGTTGCTGAATGTCAGGTTTTGTGAACACCAACCTGGTGGAAGTCGTCAGTTGCAATCCATTTTTTGAGGTAGTAGGATGACCTCTTATTCAAACGAGGAACTGCTGACATGCTGATTGTGTATGCAGATGGGAATCGTAATGGGCATGGCACTCAGCAGTTATACCAAAATCGTTACCCGAACTGGCATTTTCCACATCACACAACCTTCACAAGTGGGAACAGAAGGTTACATGAGACTAGTTCTTTCATAGTTAACTGGGTTTTTTTTGGTGTATGAGATGCCATTCCTTCAGTTGAAGACCTCATCACTCAAATATCTGTAGCTGCCGGGAGGATACATAATGTGCCAGGAATCTTCCAGAACAAAAGGAATTCCGTACAGCGCCTCTGTCAGGCTGGCTAGATGACCTCTGGTCGTAATTTCAAACACTTGTTGTACAACCTTTCAATAAAGCTTTTTCTTGCCCATTAACCCCTTCCTTCTTGCTCCTGTCAAAGTCATAGAGGTAAATTTCCCCCTCTATTTCTCGCACCAGTGATATTTCCAAGGCCAAATTGTTCAAAAGTAGCATGCTGAAAAAAAGATTAAAACTATCTATTTCTTGTGCTCAGAATCATGTTTATTTCTCACCTGATGGCAGTACCAGATTATTAGTAATGTGTTTAGAGATAGTTATTTTATTTTTGAGCTTGATGTTAGCACAATCAAACATATATATTAGCAATATGTTTTTGTAACCTTAGCTCAGTTACTTAGTTACGCTCTTTGTGAATACAAATGGGTTGCGTTCTGGGATAAAATATATAATTTTTTTCATATTGTATTATGGAGTAAGTCAGGAAATGAATAGGATTCTACTTTTTGTACAAAAATATCTGAGAGTGATTCTGAAATAATTGATTGTTTTGAAAGTTCGGTTAGTGAATCTGAGAGCAGTAATGATGGATCTGTACCTGTGATGTTAGCTTTTGCATCTCATGCTTTGAAATTATCTCACAAGAAAAAATTACTAGTTTGCATTTTCATTTTCATAAGTGTAATAAAATTCTCCTTTAACCCTTTAATGCACAGTGGTATTTGAATGAAACCAATGGTTCTAAAGATATCTTTTATCTTTCATAAAAAACACTAGATGTCAGCACATGAGAAAAAACTCCTCTTTCTGTGTGAAAAATGCATCATTTTAAATACTTTCAAAAAAAAAATTTTTAGCAAATAAAAATAGACAAAAATTTAAAGTAAGTTATGTACATTTTTGCTGCATATGCTGTTCATAGCATAGCTAATTTTTAGTATGATAAATTATGAAAGAAACTGCCTCATATTCAGCTTCCTTTTGGGTGGTTTCAGATTGCGACTACTGCACACCTAGAACATGAAAACTGTCCTTTTCTTCACTGACTTATAGCACAAACGCGTAAGAGATATCCCCCCTTTTTTTTCTTTTCTTTGACTCAGGCAGTGAAATAACTAATAATTTATGGGGTTTTTGCCATTGCTTTGGTGGAGGGGGTTTATATTATTTCAGTATTATTGCATGTTTTAATAATAAAGTTACAATGAAAAATAATATATAACTTTACTGGCTATTGAGGTTGATTTCAATCTCTTATAGTTATATTTTGTATTATTTAACATTTAAAAAGTAATTCTAATACATAATATTGCATGTTTTATAAAGAATAATCTTACAAAGCTGATCCAAATCATATATTGTTCATCTGAGAATTATGTCGTAACTGCACGGTGGTACTTCCTTGAAACCACTGCCCCCACCTTGGGGGGGAGGAATGTACTGTAATTTTTTTTTAAAGTATTTTCTTTGTTCTTAGGTTTTATACATTGCATTTATAAATTTTATTTTGAAAAATTCAGTGAATTTATTTTTTCGCGCTTCAAAGGGTTAATAGTTAAAACACATTTTTTAAAAAAATTGTCACTTTGCTGGAAAACTAACATTTAGTCATAATAACTTTAAATGTTAACTTTTCTTAAAAAGTAAGGTGTTTTTGTATTTTAGGCTTAAAAGTTGCCCCAAATTTAAAAATATGTACATGTATTGGACATACACTTAGTTTTATATAATTTTCTTGATTATAAATAATAGGTTTTTTTATGGCCATTTTCTTTAAAATTATGCGACCATTAAGGGGTTCATGTGTTGCTATTTCTGTTTTTTGTCTCTGCTTTTTTGCACCAAAGTTTGCCACTGTGTCATTTGCAACTGCATTCCTATGTGATTCCAAATCATCTCTGTACCCCATACACACCCTACCTTGCAAGTTTGTCAGTCTGTTGGCAAATCACCCTGTATAGTAATGCATATTTTTAATCACTAATATTTTCTTTTATGTTCTGATTTGTTACACTCCTTTAAAGGGTGATACGCATCATCAAGATCAATATTTTTATTAAATGGAATGATCAATTTGTTATCTTTTGTTTTGAACAGTATATTTGTGTGTATTTAAAAAATTTGTATTTAATTATATATTATATAGGGCTGTTGTGCTTTTTAAATATGGCTGATGTTTTGTTTCATTTTTTTTCATTATTTTATTTTATTAAATTTCAAATAATTGTTATAGCTAATTTAGTATTTGAATATATTTATTGTTTTAATGTTTATATTCAAATACATGTATCCTTTTCATTTTTTAAAACTGTGTTTACTATTTTCGTATTTTTTAGATGTTGACAGTGGATCCAGATTTGCCTTGTAGAACTTTAGACCATGAAGATTTTTCATTACTCCATTGTCTTACTAGGTATGGGGAAAAAAACATTTTATTTTCCTTGCAAAAAATAATTGTTATGTTTCTCTGCCAAATATTAATAAATATGTGTACGGTGTATCTAATTGTAACCATTTGTTCATTTTTTATCCAAAGTATTTACATTCACATAATACAAAAACAAGAAAAATTCTTATAAAATTTGATTAAAAGAAATATATACTTTGATGAAATGTGAGCATGGAATAATGAAATTGAGTAAAATGTATAATAAGTTTTATTAAAATTTTTTTTTATGATTTCAACCCCTTGATTGTTAGTGGTGTGTATGTACACCTTACTCTGCTGGACATTAACTGTCCCTGGTATATATTTGCGCACCTTTCCAAAATATGACCCCTTTTCTTTGCACTGCCATCTGTAAAACTATTCTGAAGGCTTTAGAATGCAATAAAATGACCTTGGCACTGTGTTTGCGAAGGATTTGTTTATTTATGCCTTTTTTTTCTGTCCCCCTCCCTCCAATGCATTTGTATTCCTATGTGAAAAATGGTAGCACAGGAGAGCAAGTCTCTTAACTTTTAATTAACATTTAAGGGCTTAATAACTTTTTTTATTTCTACTTTTAAGTTTTAAAGTGATTCATTAAAGATATTCTTTATTTTTTACCTGTTATAATAAAACTTAATGCTATGTATTTTTTTAGGCTCTTTGGATGGTGCATGTCATTCCTTTTCCAAAAAGATCAATCTGAAAATAATTGCCAAAATGTTGAGAAATCATCATCATTTCATCTTACAACTTTACTCTCCATTTTGAAAATTTTATCTATTTTATCTTTTAATCCAGGTAAGAAATGGATTCTTATTTAAGCAACAAAGATTTCAAACTGTGTCTTAGAAAATTCTTATAACTTTTCAGTTGTCCCTGTTGTAAACATTTGAAAATCATTGAAAAAATATGTAATAAATGAATTCGTAATTGATAACATGAAATAACTTTTAAGAAATTTTAAAAATAAATCATTTTTCACATCATAATTATATTAGCAAACCTTATGACAAAAAATAACTTTTTTTATTCTAGTGCATACATCCCAGATTAAAATGAAAATAATCAGTCTTATGTATGCAGAATGATCTGTTTTATGTATGCATTGCAAAAACAAAAAAAGTTTCATATTTATTTATTGTTAGTGTAGGTGCAATTTTATGTAACTGAGCTCATGTATACTGTGCATAATGTTATATTTACAGTATAAATTGTTCTAAATTGGTGAACTTAATTGGTGAAATAAATATATATTGAAGAACAATAATGTTAAACTTTTCTTATTTTTCACTGGAAATATAGGAGATGTGATACATAATTTGTAATATGCTTTGAGTGGGTGTGACAATCTTGTATTAATTTTTCAATTGGCAGCAAAAAGAAATTACAAAATCTATGTTATGCAAATATTGTGTATTGGTATAATTGTGTTGTTAACATTCACCGCCGGACAGTTATTGATTCTGCAATTCTCCTTACAACTATTTAGTTTAAAATGATATTTTTTGTAAGATCATTTCTCAAATTTATAGTTAAAAAATTTATTTGACTAGAGGAAATTGGGGAAAATAATGCATTTAGAGAAAAGTTCAATTCAACATCAGTTGATTATTGTTGAAATCTTATTTTTGAACATAACAAATTGAAGTAATCAAAAGCAATATACTGATAATCAGAACTAAAGAAACAGCATGAAACAAGTGAAACATCAAGTAATATTTTAGATTAAAATATTAAAAAAGGAAATTTATTACAAAGATCATATTGCCACGTGTGATGTATAGCTTGGACATTATTCCAACCAATACAGGCAGAATGGCTCAGATCTTGTGCATATAACATTAAACCATAATTCTTTTTTCTTTCTCACCATAACATGCTCATTTTATAATTAAGGTATTCAAGGCTCAGATTGTCATTGGTGTCAATGTAAGGAACTTCAAATTAAATCTTTTTAATCTTCAGTTTATCTAAGTTGATCTTTAGATTCAGTAGGTAGGAAGTTGAAATGTCATTCAACTATTTTTTTCTTTATTGTGGGATTTTTAGTATGTTTGTGTGCGTGGTGATAGATATGCTTTTAGTTTTGATAACTTTAGCCTTCTTCATCTGACTATATATATGTAATCATTTTTACCTTTTTTATGAGGAGTTCATTCTTTGTCTCCTTGAGCATTTTCTTTTGCATGACAAGAAGTAGTAGAAGATTTGAAATCATGTACGCTTTACATATAGGAGAATTGGGTATATATGTGTTACCTTTAAAGTATATAATTCAGGTATTTCATTGAATTACTAGATATTTTATGAAATAACTAGGCAAGTTAGTTAAAGTATATAATAGAGGAAAAATTTCTTACTTTACCTAGTTATTCTATGAAATAATTAGTTTATTCTGTAAAATAACTAATGATAGACTGTTAAAGGGAGAAAATAAACAATTTCACAAAGGTTTTTTATAAATTAATTGATCATGAATAGCTAAAAATACATTTTATCCCTATTGCAAATAATTAATTGATAAATAATAAGAAAAAGTAAATGATATAACTTATTATTGCTCATATTGCTAACATTTGTTCAACTGAAAGGAGTAAAAAGAATATACTTTGTGCATCTGTTACTGGCTATCCTTAAACTCCAAGGATATCCTAATGCTGGAGTAACCAATAGTCATGTGGTACTTTTTTCTGTGCTGGTTTAGCATTTTTCACTTCTGCTATCAAAGTTAATAATTTTTTTACGAGTAAGTGCAGCACTTTTTTCCTTTGCCCCACACTTATCTAATAAAGATTCAGATCTCTCGCTTTGAATCTTTTTTATTTACAGGTTAGTCTTTAATTTTTGCAGAAGTCATTGCTTGAAAACAAGTTGAAAAATTATTTGTTCATTTTCCAAAATGTAAAATGCGGACATAATTACACCACAGGAATTCTATGTTTAAAAGCATTGGAATTAAGTGCATACATACAAGTCATTGTAAAGCAGCTATAAGTGGTTCAAAACTGATTAAAAGCAAGTAGAATCAGTTCAGAGTACTTTTGAGAGCTGTGTTTCATATTTTAACAATCAAGTAATCAGTATTCTTTAGAATACCTAGTTAAAACGTAGAATTCAATAATTTACATACTTTCACAGACTTGTCTAGTTATTCTTTGAAATAACAGATTTCACACTTAAACGGTAACATATATGTGTATAAAGAGAGCATTTTTTTTATTGTTATAATAAAATCAAGAGTTAGATCGATGTCATTGTGATCATTATTAGATAGAGGAATTTCAATTTCAACATCCTCCTGAGATATTTCAGTCATGAGGAAAGGAGTGAAATCTCTTTTTCAATAAATATAAAGCTGTTGTACAATTCAGTTCCTTTGATTGTGAATCCCTTGCATTGACTCTTTTTAGTATACTAAAAATGCACATATAGTATAGAAAACACAAGTTGGAAAAAAGTATGTCTTGATGTTAGTTGTGCCTTAATAATTTTGAAAGTAAAGTAGAATTGGAAGAGAGTCTAAAGAGCAGTCGGGTGAGATGATGGATGCATGCATTACTATAATTAAGGTTTGATTAATTACTTTCATCATCTTATTCTGCATCCAATCCTACACAACATTGTGATTTTTACTATGGGAGAGGGAACCCTTTAAAAATATTTAAATCATAAATGTTTTACCAAGCTGCAACCAAAAGTTTTATTGAATCGGAACCATTCGAGAATACATTTATGCATGCTCTGAATCACACAAATCACAAGAATCTTTCGATATGACTTAAATGGTGTTTGCTAAAGATCTTCGATGATGTAGGACTGAGATTTAATTTAATTTTTTTATAAGTTATTTTTTTTATTTTTAATTGTCACCTTACCTAATTTTCCACTGTATCTATTTGTATACATAATTTGTTTTCACTTGCACAGATATAATGATGAGTTACTAAAATATATTTTTAAGTTGAATTTGAAAATTTAAATTTTTCTTTCTTTAAATTGTGGGTGTTTTTTTTTTAATTTGCCTTATTTTAAAAGTAGACATTAAGTAACTTTTATTTTTATTTGCATTGTATATCTTTATCTTCTATACTTGAATTGCATATTTTAATGTAATTTTTTTTATGATAATTAGCTCTAACTAAGCAAAACTAAATTAGGTTGCTTAAAAAGTTAATGTAAAATAATCTAGAGAAACTCTTTGTAGGTATATAAGCTATTCCTATAATTGTAAAAAAATCAAAAAACAACAATTTCTTTCTTTTTGTAATTCTATATTTCTAATCATTTAATATAAATTATATACAAATTTAATTTTTTTATTAATTACTGATTTGTACTGTGTTAAAAAAAGTGTGTGCATATATTTGAGAAGTTTTGTGCAAAGGCATAATGGGGTATAGACATGCAAAATTTGGTATATTGAAATTTTAAATGGGATAAGGCATACCTCAAATAATTTTTTAAAAAATTTACTCTAGATTTTTTTTATAGTTCAGTGTTAAAGCAAATTTTACATGTATTTTGGTGTCTAGGTATTCAAAACACTGTATGAAAGGATTATATAATTTTTGAACAATTTGAAAGATTTGTTTTTTTTAGATGGCTTTGTGGTGTGTTAATTAGCTGATCATTGATGATTTTTTTAAGTGCTAAAAAATATCAATTTCTTATTTTTTTAAAAAATAATTTCATCCATAAATTTATTAATCTGTATAATTAGGTACTCATAGTATATGCTAAATGAGCATTTGATCCTTTAAAAAAAGAAAAAAATTAATTTGTCAATTTTATATGTTTTTAATATTTAGTACAAGTTTTTGACTTTTCCTTCTACTGAGGAAGATATATATAGTTTTAGCTTATATTTTAATTCACATAACATCATTGTCCATCTTTGTTTTTGACTGTGTATTCATTTTTGAGATCTTCATATTTATATGTTTGTAGCAGTATTATAATTTTTTTCAAATAAGTCGTTGTTAAAAAAGAAACCTGTGTGTAAATGTAGGCCCTCATTAAAAAAATACTTAAATATTTTGGAATATGTCACAACACATCAATTTGATATAAATCTCTCTTTAAAAAAATATTTAAATATTTTTGGATATGTCACCATGTATCAATTTAGACATGAATCCCTAATTTTTTCTTCTTTTGAGCTAGAATGTTGAATTTTATTTTAAAAATTCACCCATGTGTAGAGCAAGTGTTCCAGCTAATTTTAAATAAAATTTTAACACTTGTGTATTACTGCATAAGTTACATTTACTTCAATTGCTTCAATAATAAATATTTGTTAACTTATGTATTACATTTCATAAATTTACATTTATATTCTGGTAATTAAGTAGTGTTTTTCCCCATGAATGATAATAAAATTCAAGTATAAATATGTATTTAAAATTGTTAATTATTATGTCATATCTTTAATATTGTACTACATTTATATATGATTACACAAATATATTTTTTTGTGTGTAAAATCGCAAAAAAAAAATTGTAATTCTATTATTTTTTTTACAATCTCTTCTCCTTTTTTCACAGATCAATATGACTCTTTTACAAATATTAAAGGATTGATGGAGAAAGTAATGATATGCATTTTGAAAACATATTATCAGTCATCTGAAAAACATTTTGATGTTCTTGTTCTTGTAAGTTAAACATTTATATTTTCCAACTATTTTCATATAAACTATTTAAATATATATTGGATTACTAAATGAATTTAGTTTTATATATAAAATAAATATACTTGTAATTTTTTCTGAGACAAATTTTATGAAGATGAACAGAATATTATTAAAAATTATATGAATAATTTATCATATATTCATCTTTTAACACCATTTTTGATGCTTTAAATATTCTTAAAAAATGTCTTGCTCTTTTTACTAATATTACAGGCCCTAGAACTGATGATAAACTTCTTTTTAAAAAATAAGAAAACTTTTGTATTATTATGTCTCAAGAAATTTCAAATCAATGGCTGTGAACATGTTCATTCAATTGAAGCATTATTAAAGGTAAGAATTATATTTGTAAAAATAACATGTTTTTTTTTATTTACTTGGAATATCAATACTATCCTAAATGCTTATCTACTAATAGTATAAATGAGTTACTTCATGTGTGGCTTATTATTATTTATTGCTTTTACAGTTTCTTTTTAGCGCGTTTTTCACGTAGTGGAACAAAAGCTCTATTAAGACGCAAATGTCGTCTTCGTTCCATATTTTGTCGTACCTTTTTATCAGCCAATAAGCAACCAATTGACCTCAGGTTTTCGGCATTTGGTCGCTTTTGTTCCCTAGATGAGCCAAATCATATTTAAATTTTCCCATAGTTTTCCCGAATTTTCCTATAAATTTTCCTGAATTTCGCTAGTTTATAACAAAATTTTCTCAAAATTTACCTAGTAAATTTATTGTTTGCAAAAAGTTTTTTTAAAAAAATCTACCTGCATAGAATAAATGCATAGAAGCAAGTTTTATGCCTAGACAAGGAATTAAGTCACCTTGTCCAAGCTTTTGTAGCTTCTGTAAAAAAAAATTTTTTTTTTGCTTTTTTATAGTGCTGATACAGATTTGTGTCATTATTTCTTTTCAGCTCAATAATAGTACATTTAGAGGAGTGGTACAGTACTACTTTCTGTTAGTAAAAAGTTCGTTAGTTGCATTACTGTAAAATACAACATGTGAAAAATGCGCTAAAATTGCTTGGCCATGCCAATGATTGATATCTTTTTTTTCTTGCAACTTCATTTTAAGATTATTTTTTGAAGTATTATATCGCTTGGCTTAAAATTATTTGAGTTGTAAAATAGTTAAAAATGATTCAAATAAACATTGAAATAAATAATTCATTATTTGTGAAATTTTGATTTTTATTAGAGAAATGTATATGTTTTGTTATTTAACTTTCATTGGTTAACAAACTTTGTCTTGTTTTTATCAACCTAACACTGAATTCAGATTTGATTTTGTTCAAGAAATATATGTTTGGAGGGGGAGATAAATCATTGACATTTATTAAATTTTTATATGTATGACTATGTCATTGTTAATATGGTATTATTTGGAATATTAAATGATATATAAGTAAAACCTCTAAGCATATCAGTAAGGATTAGAACAAAGAATTCACTAGATTGATCTAAAACTATTGATTGATTCATGCATTTTCTTTAATTTGTTTTCAAAACGGAAATTGATGTCCACTTACAGCCTTCAACTGATTTGATTATGGGTTGCCTTGTCTTATGTAGCTTTCTCTAAGTCTCACAATAATTTATTTATTAAAATTTCACATATGAATACAACAAATTAAGAGATATAAGATCAGTTTTCAAAGGTGATTTCACGGATAACTTTTTTTGATATCTAAAAAGCTAAGCATACTGTTCAATTTAGTTTGAAATAGTCTTTTTTTTTTGTTTTGTTCAAAAATGCACATGGAATCTGTTGATTGATTATCAACTAGTAAAATTTTAAAAAGTGAAATAAACTTTTTTTTAATGAATATGGTTTATTAAATTTCTAGCATAGTTGAATAAACTGTCTTCACATCAATTCATTATTTAAATAATATAACAAGAATTATAAATCGTTCTTAGTTAATCCATTAAATTGTATATATTATTCTATTTGTATTTTAGGTTTTCCCGGTGTCTGAAATTATCAAACTACATTAAAACTTGATAATGCAATGTCATGCAACAAATGAAACTTGTATTACATTTTTATAGAAAAATGTTTGCAATAAATTAAATTTAATAATAAGTGTTATACATAATGTTTGTATTTTTATTTGCCTCTAATGAATAATTTAAATTTCTGTGGCCTAAAGTTTAAAAAAATTGTGCATTAGAGGAGAAATGAAATTTTGCACAGTAAAAATGTAAAATTACCTATACAATATTGATCAAAATCATTATATTTATTTTCTCATAGCATAATCATTCTGAAAAAAGAAAAGAAAAAATGAATATCATTTTTTTGTTTTGCTTCTTATCTTTATTATAGTGGTAAGAGAAAAAGACATATTATAAATGTAATTGTATTCCGTACAACAAAAATTTCACTTTAATGTATCAAATAATTTTTGACACATCAGATTAATGTACTTTGTTATTGATGCATTCCATTTTCTATTTTTTTTCTTAGTTTTTTGTAATTATTAAATGTATCTACAATCGAGACAATCTTTCATATTTTTTTTTATATATATAAGATATCTTTTGGTAAGTAATGATGAAATAGATGTGTGCAACTCTAATAGAAATGAGAAAAAACTTATAACATGAAACAAAATAAGATGATTAAGTATGTCCTTACTTTTTATCCTTTTGAGTAGATTGGACTTAGTTGATCCAGGTGTTGAAGTTAATTAGAAAATTTAAAAAATGTGTCACAGTCCAAGGGATCTTAAGTCAAAAATGGTCGACATAAAAAGATAGTTTTCCTTTTGAATGTTATATGATACATGTTGAGATTGAAAATTACCTGAGGAGGCTCTGCTGTATGTGGTAATTATTTATATATGACAGATATCTTTTTGAAGACTGGCCAACTCAAATTTAATTAAATGTAAGTAAAAGGAGGAACACTGTGAAGATAATAAATCTTAATTCTATGATTATCCTTAAATGGTATTGAAATAATAATTTTTAAAAATAATTTTTTAATATCTGAATCATTATTTTTATATTTAATTATTGAATTGCTTTATATTTAATTGTATATTTTTAATTATTGAAGTAAAAGAGTTTACATTCTCTAGTTAAGAAATGTTTGTTTTTTCCCCTTATGAATAAACATTTATATGCAATTGTGCTACGTTTTTGTGTTGCAATAATATTTTCAAGATTTTGGAATTTTCTTACTAAGTTAAACACACTTTTTTCATGGGAAAAAGTTAAAACTAAACTTTTTTATTTTTCAAGTGACATTCATGATTTTATTCTAATTGTTAATTTATTCAAAGTAATTTTTTATTCATTAGATACTTTCCAACAGTTTGGATAAAATAAATGAAATAAAGCAAAAGTCCCTTGATCTAAAGTCAAATAATGATCAAGAACAAACCGATGGTGCTGATCTTCAAGAGGATGATATGAAGTTAGGTGAGATATTATAATTGTAATAATGCTATATGCATAGTGAGATTTTATTTTTTAGCTACAGTAACATGTAGATATTTTGAGGCACCATCAACACTTATGACATTTGTTGAGATTCAGATTTAGTTGGGTAGAAATTGAAATAAACATTTTTTTTAAACACCTCATTTTGTAACTTTTAACCAATAGCTTGAACATTGTATTTTTCATATTTTAGATTGGGAGGAAAAATTAAAATTTTAAATGAAGTGTTATTCTAAATATATGGGGGCCATCAATAATATTTAAACAAATATTATTTCAAGGCCTATGTAATTAATCTTCAGTGATATTTAGTACATATTAGAAAATAATTCTTCTTAATTTTAATTTATCTGAAATTATGGATTTGTTCTTTTACATCATAATGTAAAAAATATGTCTGTGTATTCAACAATAACAGTGTGTCCAAATCAATTATGTTCATTAGCTAGCGTTTTGTTTGAAAAATGTTGCCTCAGTCCATTAATTTCATTCATATACTTAAATCCATTTAGATGTAAGTGGTTTTTAAAAATTTTTTTTTTTTTTTTATAGTTTTGGAAGCTGCAGATGAAGATATGGAGCTTAGCACAATAGTATCATTCATCAGTATCTTATTAGCATTTTTTATGGACACAAAAGTGGTATGTATAAATCTTATTTTAAACTTCAAAATTCTTAGAAAATTTTTGCTTTTATATAATGCAAACTAAATTCACCTTTTAAAATATCAAATTTGTTAACTAATTATTTATATATAACAATTAAATTTATGCATGGGAAATGCATAAGTTCTTTAAAAAGTTGCATTATGGAGCAAATTTGCACATATGAGTACTTTAAAAAATTTTAGTATTTTTTAAAGAAATTTATTCAATTTAGTTAATTTAGTTACCTTTTATGTGAGAAATTTATTGACATTATTTATAAATTATTTATTTCTAACCTTTAGTTATGTAAAACCTGAATTGGATGGTTTAGTTAAAATTTAATTTTTTAAAATTTTCCTCCCTAATCAGAAATAGTCATTTATATAATGTCCATATATATATACACATATGCAATACACACACACATACTTGTATTCCTTGAATTTAAAATAAGGAAATTATCAGATATTGTCTAAAATTTTCTGCTTTTTTATTTGTGTTACATTGGAGCAACACTCCGAGCTAGTTGTTTTATTATTATTATGTCAAGGAAGAGGGTGTATAGGCCATTTCCCCATGAGCAGCCCAATACAAACTAGCCTTTGCAAAAAAGTTGTCAGAAGAAAAATTAAAATTTGTGTTGGCCAGGGATGCACAAACTGTCAGATGAATAAAATTCATAGCCTCTCCTTTAAAACACAGATTGCAGTCAGGAGTGTTTTTCAAACCAATTCGGTGTAGGTGTTCCTGAAGAAAGTCATGACTGGTCAAAGTTCTAAAAATAACTGAGATTTATCTAGGAAGATTCATTGGGACTGGACTATGCTGGACGAGCAGGGTCTCCCAGATCTTTCCCCTAGCATCATCCTTTTGAATGCAGGGAATGTATTTTCCCATGGATCTGGAGATATTTGAAAAAGACTGGCTGCATGATAAGCCACCAGAAGGCTGTGGGAGATTGCAACCATGTTTTGCCAGAGAGTCTGCTTTTTCGTTGCCTGAGATGCCACAATGGTTAGAGATCCATTGGAAGACAATAGTCCAATCAGCACTGTTTAGTTCATGAATTTTTATTCACCTCCTCCACCTCTATTAAGTTGATATTGTGTAAGGAGCAGAAAGTGAGGATCACAGACTGAGAATACTCAAGGAAAACAACTTGTCTATAAAAAGTAGATAAATTCATTAGAGGGTATATTGCTTGTCTCACAGCATCTTGTCTCTGCATCAAAGTTTGTAGTTTCCAAGCCTGCTGCAAAAGTGCTTCCAAAAAGGTTTTCACAATAGAAGTTAGCCCCAGCTTAGTCGTCATCCTGGGTAGAACCATCAGTATAAACGGGGAGCCACATATTCTTTGAGTATAAAGTCATAATGTTTTCAAGAGCATAGGCATAAAGGGCATCAGTCTTTTTCTCTGGAAAATTAATTGATAAATTTAAGGTTGGAAGGCTGTGGGTGGGAGGAAAACTCTTAAGGCTGGTGAGGAACATTCATCTTTATATTGTAGTTTTTCAGTAGGTCCTCAGATCTTGAATAGAAAGATTGGTGTGATTCAAGTTGTCTTGAAGGGGGAATATATTGTTGCCAGGGCAGAAGTGGCAGTTTCATGCATTTTTCAAATTGCTTGAGTATTTTTTCTTCTTCTAACCCCCATGGACTCCATATTTGTCTGTATTTCAAGGGCATTAATGGGAATAGAAGAGGCAGTAGAGGTAATAAGTTTGAGGGCTTTATTTTGAATCTTGTTTATTATATTACCACAACTTTTAGATGCTGTAGCCATGAATTCTCCATCATAGTCAAGAACATAGGAAGAACATCAGGAGATAATCTCCATGTGACCACAGCCAATCTTTTGAGAAGGCTAAGTCTTTTTCCTTTTTTTTTTTGTACTTTCTTCTGTATGTCCTCCAAGATAGCCTGTTGTCAAAAGTGGCACCAAGATAAATAAAATGATCTTTCCTTACAAAATCAAGGTTCATATTTTTAATGGATGTTGTGTTTTTCTTAATTGACAGTGTAAAAGTTGGTACACGGTTTTTTCAGTGTTCACAATCCTTTGATTCTCTCTGCACCACTTTTCCAATATTTTCATTGCAGAGTTAATATTTTTGTTAGCAAAATCAATAATTTGATCAGTTGAAAAGGTGGTAATATCATCTGCTAATGCTAGTGATTGGATACCATGAGTGTTCATGAGTTTTTCAAGTAAGTCTTCAGTCTTAACGTTGAACTGAAATGATTGCAATGACTGCACTCTGTGGTAAGCTGTTTCTCAGTTGGGCGAATTAAAAAAAGGTTGAATTGTATTTAACCTTTTCTTGTCTCTGACACATGAAGGATTTGATCTATTAGTACACTTGTCAGCAAATTCCCATATTTGCCACCTTTTAAATGAGTTCCTTATTCCAAATAGTATCATAAGCAGATTTAAAGTCAACATTTACAGTCAAAGAAGATTTTTTTATAGTGAAAACCATCTTTTATTGATTGTGAAAGAAAGTCTGCTTGTTTAATTGTGTTTCTTTTATTCCTAAAACCAGCTTAAAAATCTGAATTTTTTTTTTATGGATTTCAAAAAAGTAGTTTAATTGATTAACAATCATTCTTTCCATCAGTTTGCGACATGCATTTTTTAAGGAGATAGGTCTATAGCTTAATGAATGGTCAGTAGGTTTACGAGGCTTCAGAATGGGAATAAGTGACTATGAGCTAGTGACTTTATACAACCTTATAAATTTGAATTATAATCACATAACAGAGGTTACACTTGTACTGACAAACAACATGCTATATTTCTGATTTTGCTGATAAATTTCTTATAATGTATTATAGTTCCTTATGGCTATGACAATATTTGTTGTTATTGGGGCTCAAACTAACAATTTTACTAAAAAAATTTTGCCCGTGTGCAGTGGTGTCCTTAGAATTTTGTGACTTATAAAATGAAAATGGAGTAAAAAATTTCTGTGAATATATCTGTATTTATATATAATAAGATTTATTTTCAATGCAATTTAATTGCAGCTTTGTTTTTATTGCTTTAATTTGTATATTGTTTACTTATGTTAGAATCCCATAAATTATTTTCGACAGAAATCTGTGTAATGCTGGGTAGTCTCTTTCATGTGACAATTATGGATAGTAAATATTTTCCTGTTTAAGTCTTGAAAAGTATTATTTTGTTTGATTGTTATCCAAATAGTATGTATATGAAGCTTCTAATTTTAAGCTTTATTTTATTAATAAAATGATTATGCTCTTACGGCTGTTAAAAACTGTATAAATTTTCCTCTATGAGTGAATAATATTTATCGAATGAAAGTTCCAAAATTAATAGTGAGATTTATTAAATGTTTACTGGCAGGTGGGATCTTTCATTTTTTTTGTGACTACTATTGTAAAATAATATTCATATAATGCATGTTTGTGTTAGAGAATATTGCAGTTTTTGCTCATTAGGTCGATTTTCATTGTAGCTTGATCAAAGTCATACAAAAATCTCAAATTAAAATGAATTTAAGAAAGCATGCAGAAAAGCATTTGGTTTAAAAAGCTGTCCATTTTTAATTCTGCTTTAAGTTATTAGTTCATAATTTTAATTTTTAGGCAAACACTGCCCACAAGGCTTACTTGTAAAATCACAGCTTTGTGGTTTGTCAAGTGCTGATTAATATTTTTTTATAACTACCAGATGGAATCAAGCATTTTTGCATATTACATTATTATCTCCATATCATATTGTGTATGATTTGGAGAATACACACTAACTCAGATATCATCTTTATAGCTAATTTTTACTTTGAATTGTGTAGACCATTACTCTGTTACAGTATCCAGTTTTAATGATAGAATATTGTCGCTAGCATCTTAATTTTACATGTAATCCTGTGTTTTATATTGTCTCTTAAATATCACAACTAAAACTACTAAATTAATTTTATAAGGATTCCTCAAGCTCAACAAAAATATGTATTGAAATTTTGATGAATTATGTGGAAAAAGTAGTGTCCAAGACTGATATATAATTCCAAAAACACTTGTAAACTTTTCTATAATAAATCCTCCTGGCCAAAGTTTTAAACTTGCATGCTTAATTCAATTGTAACTCATACTTGAAACATATTCCATTCCGTATCTTGTTCTTGCCTATTCCATTCAATAATTCCTATTTTTCAGGTAATTGATTCTATGAAAATAGGCAAGGGTAGGGAAGCAGTTGATCTATTCCAGATTTTCAAACACTTATTAGCTTCAACTGGGCTTGAAAAGTTTATACTGTTTATAAACTTGCTGCCAATAAAAACATACTATTTTATACAACTACATTTCCATCTTTCAATGATATTTGTTCACAAATGTTTCAAGTTTTATTACTTTCTCATTCATGTTTCCCTTCTAAAATAAATCCATTTAGATCGGTCTGGGTTCTTAGACCACTCAATTTTTTATCAGAATCTTAACTTTCAATCTCCAAATTTGTGCTTTAAAGTAGTACTTTGTTATGTGGCATGTAGTAATTCAAGTCTATCGAACTGAATCAAAAGCAGGAATTATTGTTCTTATTTCATATAATTCTTAATATTGTTGGATACTTTCTTTAAGAAAACCATTTTCATTAGTAAATTAATCAGATTTTATTATAATTACCAAAAATAAGTTTATTTTAATCTGTTTTATAGACTTTCTCCTAACTTTCTGAAGTTTTTCAAATGTATGGAAAAAGTGGTTGTGCTTCTGGATTAATAATTGAAAACACTTAATGATGCTATCTATTTTTGAACTGGAATAGTTCATTTTTTTGTTTGTTTTTAGAATTGTTATTGAAAGCTTATGGATATAATAAATACAAAAAAAAACTAGAAATAGTATTAATAGTTATGCACTGTTGATAATTATTATTATGGACCATGTGCATTGTTGTATGTGGTAAATGGATATTGGACCACTTCTTGGTCTCTGCAGTGTTTTGTAATAATACTTGATATATAAGAGTTTTAGTATTCATTCCTGGAAAATAATCTCATGATTTTTAATATGAAAATTGTATTTTTTTTTTGCTGGTGTTGCATGTAACATAAATTTTTCTAAATATGAAACATTTAAAATTTGTGTTAATATCCCTTGTTCGGTACATTTCGTCTTCATGTAAGTTTGGGTGGGCTGTCAAGATTGATTGGTTGTTTTTATTTTTATTTATAAATATTTTATAAATTTCATGTACCCATAGTATACCATCCAGTTTCATTGCACATAGGTGCTCAAGTTGTGTAAATAAACCTTGATTGTTTAATTTTTCAAAATAACAATCCACTTTTTATTTATTTATTCTTTGATTATGTTGGAATTGGCTCTGCATCTTTGTTTCAGTTTAATGTTTTTTACTATTGTTGTTATCATAAAAAAAATTATTGAAAAAAATACACACAAGGACTTTTGAATGAGTGTACGGAGTTGCACAACATTTTCATTTCCTTTTTCCAGATAAAGTATATATTTCTAACAGAGGCACATGTATCAATGTTAATATAAAAATTTTCAATCACACCTCTAACTTTGTCATTTTATCTTAAAATAATTTTTTGTGAATTCCTTTAGATCCTGCCTTGTGTTGATTATTGTGACCTGTAATAAGTTAATATTCAAGATATTGGATTTTAAGTTTAATTTTATTAGGAACCTCAACTATTCATCTCTTTATATTAATTTATTTGGAATAATCCTTTGCAGCTAGATGTATCCTTGTAAAAAATGATATATATATCGCAAGTAATACAATTAATAAATATAATATAATAAAACAGTGCAATATTTACTATATAAAACATTCATTTTAAATTCTATTCTTTTTATAGTTCTTTGTAGAATGTTACTAAAAATTCAGTAGAATGTTACTTTATTTTATTGTGAACATTACAATTTTTATCTTGAGCACTATAATTGGTGATTTATTTTTGCTGAACAAGTAATTTATATTTAAACTGGCTTCTAAAAGTTAAGTGCAATATGTTTTTCAAAGCTCACCACTAAAAAAAATGGGTGTAACAATAGAAATGACTGTAATAAACTTTAAAAAAAAACACTGGCTGTTATTTTTTTAAAAAAAGAAATGACAAAATGATCAAAAATGAGACTCACAACTTTGTATGTGTATTTAGTACATGAGTTTTGTGCTTTAATTGTTATTGGTAATTTTATTTACAAAATAGAACAGAGTTTAGCAATATGTTTTTACCTAAGAGAAGACATTTACTCGATTTGTTAAAGTGGGGCAGCCGTTTGTATGGCTGGAAATAGGTTGTCATAAGCTGATGCTGCTCAGTATGACTCTCAGTGTGATCTAACAAAGTTGGGTCCAGTTTAAATATTAAGATAGTACCTAAGAAATATGTTCAAGATCAATTACAAAACCCGTGGGAGACCATTTTCTTGCTCTTTTGATCCAAAGGAAAAGCAGGACTGTGCCTCAACTCATTTCAGATCATGTTGGCACATTAGGAGCAAGAATCTTTGCTGTTATGGTGCAAAAACATCTTTATAATACAGGCCTCAATCTATGGTGGCCTTTTGAGTGTGTTTCCCTGAACCATCAACAGGGATGTGCTCCTTCAAGTTTGGCAAAGGGAACACACAACAATGAGCTTCTGCACTCTTTACAGATGATTCCAGGTTCACAATGAAGAGTGATTCATCATGGTTTGGGCAGAGATCTCTGATGGTCACACTGACCTGCATGTGTTCGATAGAACTCTAACTAGTTAGAGATATTTGGATGGTATCCGTGATTGATGTGTTTATATATATTCTGTAACTATTGGTAATAAATTCATTTTAATGGAGAATAATGTGTGGACTTACCAAGTTGTGATTGTTGATGATCGCGGTTTGGAGCATATAGAATTCTTAGCTCAATCTTCAAACCTGAATCTGATAGAGCATATTTAAAGCTACCTTTGTAGAAACATTGCTCTGTAAGTCGCTTTCCATACTCATTAAGTGAGATGGAACAATGTCTGATTGATGCTTCCCATTTTGGAGTCTAACAATTTAATTGACAGCATGAACAACTCATCCTTCTAAAGCATTACAGTTAGGGTTGGAGATGTTTCTTATTAGAACCCATTTTTGATAAGTTCCTATGGCATTTTTCTTCATAAAACTGTGATGTACTCCTTTCTCCAATAATATTTTCCTGCCTATAGAGTTTTTGTTGTTGTAAGATATGTTTTAAATGTGTACAAATGTATGTGTCATATTCAATGAAAAACTGTTTAGTGTACATTTTTTCCAAGTTTCTTGTTTCCATGTTTACTCATTTTCAAGTCAGATTAAAAAAACAAGTTGTGCCTTAATTTTGGAGGTGTATATTAATAGATTTGTGGAGCTGTGTTCAACTGATATTATTTTCAAATATTATTTTGCAATTCCTTTTTGAATAATTGCTTTCAAATTCAGATTCTGTGATATTTTGAAAGTAAGTTACATTTAAAAAAAAGTTTTATTTACTCTAATGTATTACTATGATTTTGCTTTAATTTATAGGGTTTTGTTGACTTTATTCGTGAAAGACTGATTTCAGAAAAATGCAATGAAGCTATTACTGTATCTAAAAAAGTTCTTCAATTTGCTTCTATAACTGTAAGTACATTTATCATTTGTATTTTTAAATGTTTAAAAAAAATGCAATTTTTATTAAATTGAAATGAATGTGCCTTTTCTTTTTACGTGTTTTTTCATACCTGGAGAAAAAGGAAACATTTTTTTGTGATTCATGTAAGATAAAATGCCAAATAAAATTATTTTGTAAAGGTTGCAATTAAAGAGAGGTAATAACAAAAGGAGAGGGGGAAATAAGTCCATCTGTTATTGCAAAAAAGAAAGAAAAATCACTGAATTTGATCTGTAGGGAGTGTGATTACCTTTTTTTCTGCAATACAAGTATCTCAATGTTGTTTCATGCTATAAATGAGAGCCTAGCATGCTCTACTATTCTTGCAGCAAAATTACTGTGAGCTCAGTAATGTTTCATGAGGGATCTTGTTGGCTATTACATGCACCTTGAATCTTTCAAGACATGAGAATTGTGTGACTGTATTATGTTGTCTGTGTATGAGAACTGTGGAGATATAAGACCTTGAAAAAAATTACCATGAGGTTCTTGAGCCATATTTCTGTATCTAGTTTCATTAATGGGACCTCTTCAAAAAATATAAGTTTGTGCTTCCTTCATTATTCGAAAGAATTATGCCTGCCAACACCAAAACACATGACTGACAATACTGATCTCATTCTTTGATGTTAGGAGAATAGTAATGTGTTTCACATTACTTCCAGATTATATTTTGTTGAGAATCTATTTATAAACTGAATTAATTGAATTGTAGTTCATCAGAAAGCATCACATTGCTCCTTTGATTGTCTATCCAATTTTCCAACTTCAGTACAATTAACTTTTTCATGAATAAACATTTTATGTAGTTGTCTAAAATGTTTTATTATTATCATGATTATAAACATCAAAAATTAAATAAGCATTAAATGTAAGTATGAATTCAGGTTAATATTGTCAGTGATAGGTCTTTGCTAATTAATTAATAAGGACATGATTCATATTATCAAAACAAAGTATGGAGCTTGTAATAACTTGTTTACTGAGCAAGTGCACCAATATTGCTAACAATTTGATGGGTGCATGAAATAAAATGTATAAAAGACTGGAGAAGCTCTAGGATAGTCATCATTTTTGCTTTAACTATTAAAATGTAACAATATTATTATTTATACCAATACGCAGCCCCATTAAAAAATATTAAAACAAAAATATATAAATTACTTTTGTTTCATGCTCCTCATAACTTGCTGCGTAATTTTTAAAATCATCTCTGGTTGGGTTAGGATTCAAATAAATATGCATCTAGTTTAAACAACACAATAAAATTAAACTTAATTTTCATTTTAAAATATTCTTGTTTATATAATTTCTTTTCATTAAACATAAAAACTTTGTACATCTCTTAAATGTTTCTACCAGTCAAACTCTCCTCCCCTTGATAGTGTTTAATCATATGTAAAGTCTGTAAAAGTTGCAGATACTCAAAAGTGTAATATTTAATAAATTGTCTCACTGTGTATCACCCTTTACTACCTAATTTTATTTCAAAGTTTTAGCTAAATATGACAATCCTAATAATGTGGATAAATGGTCATACTAGGAAATTTATTACTAAGGTAAATTGCACATTGTTAAAGTTTGCATGGAGTTTTGACAACAGTTGAGCATTATTATATATTTTTTTATAAAACCGACCATTGGTTTTTTCTCTCCTTTTCAGTTCTAATTTTGGGGGAAGGTGAAAGCAGTGCTATTTAATCAAATTCGATTTTCTCTTTTGGTGTCTTGTTTCTTATTTTTCAATTGTAACACTATTAATTTTTGATAAATATATGATATAGTTTTTCTTAAGTACATTTTGTATTGTGCAAGTGTTTTTAAGCAGTTCCTATGCAGATTGTATAGTTGAAAATTTTGAAAATATTTCTAAATAAAACAGATATAATTTAAATCTAACTTTTTTATATTTAGGGTGGTATGCATGCTACTGGTATTCTTCTTTTGAGACATGCAATTAGAAAATTAAGCCATTTATATCCACCTACTTGAGAATTGACTTGAAACTGTGACAAGTGGTTTTATTTTTGTTCTCTCAAAGATGTTTGTCTAATTGTGCATTTTATATGTGTGTGTCATTTTTCATGTAGTAAAGTCATTGTGTATTTTAAAATTGTCTGATTTATTTATTGAGTGTATGAAATTATTTATTAGTGATCACAAATTATATAGAATAAAAAAGAAATATTTGCAAATTTCTTTTCTATATCCCTAAGAACAGGAATACCCCATTTAGTATAGCTTCATTCAGTATAGCATGGTTAGTAATTTGAGTAATAAGTGTCAATTAGTACTGATCGACTCAGTATTATGTGGTTTGAAAATATTTCATGCTAAAATCTTTCCATAAAAAAAATGCTAAAATAAATTATGCTGATTAGTTATAGTTAAATGGGCATGCATATGTGTATGAACTCGATTGCTGAAAGAAGGAGCTCAGAGCAGTTGCAATTTATTTCACTCTTAATGAAGCCTCATGACATGCTCATCAGTTATTCTCAAGCGCATCAGTCATTCAAGTCATGTCACAAGATTCTCTCTCTCTCTTTTTTTAAAACAAAAAAAAAAATTTGTAAATAAATATTTCTAAACCCATCTATAATGAATGAGAATTGAAAAATGGTGAATGTGTTGTGAAGCTTGTACATGATGTACGCGTCCACTCATCGGCTGCTGCACTGTCTAAAATATATTCAAATGAATACTCGGCTACTTGAGGACAAATCGTTCATCAGAGCAAGTTTATGAAAAAACAGGAAAATAGAAGAAAATGTGCAAAAAAGAACCTTTACCTTGAATAATTTTAAAGAATTATTCAATGCTACTGGAAGAGCATGTGAATTGATGATTGAAATTGGGAAAAAAGGAGCCTTGAACAGAATGAAAAATATTTTTCTTTTGTTAAAATTAAGCAATAAAAGTGTTCCAATATTTTTACATCCCCCCATTTTGTTATTTTTCATTAATATTAAGTAAATATACAAATACTTTTGTTTTAACAATATTTAAAGGAATGAATTATTTTTCCATTGAAATATTTCACTCACAGTGATGTCATTAATGCAGTACTTCTATGGAGCCAATTAAAAGTACCAAGTGAGGTATTCCTGTACTTCCAATGTGGTAATAAGCCTTTTAAAATTAAGTAAAATGACAATTAAATCTTTGTATATGTATGAATAAAGTATGAATTAATTAAAAAAGTATTGAAATTTTTATTAAAAAAAACACATGTATTATGAAATTTTGAAATAAAACTCCATAAATTAATTATCTGTGCTAAAACTTGGGTAAAAAACTTTTGGTTACTTTATTTTTAATTTTAAATTGAACTGTTCCGTTTTAGATGAGTGGTTTTAATGAAATTTCCTACAAAGTTTTGGGCTTCAACATTGTCTTGAATAGTCTCGAAAAATCTCTTTTTCAAAATAATAATAATTAATTCCTTAAATTGCAAATACCAAAAACTTTTTTTAAAAAAAATAAGAATATACTGAATATTTTATGTCACCTTTTGCTCATTCGTCATATTGGATTCCAGTACTCATTAAAATAAACAATAGAAATATAGCATTTTTTCTGCAAACAGATTTATTTTATTGAGTTAATGCACTGAAATCTTGAGTAAAAATGATGCGAGAGAAACTCTTGTATTTTAAAAACATTAAAGCAATAAATTTCATTTTACTGTGTAATTTCTCTTTATGGTTGAGCTTTTATGCTTCAAATTAAATATTTGAAAGAGGAGGCATAGTGAGTGTGTAAAGCATAATGGAACACTCATTACTCTGTTATATAGAATAATACACAAAATTCCTATGAAATTCAAAATTTTGTTGTCAAATCTCAAAGATCAAGCTTGTGATAATGATAGTACATGTATTTGAACAAATGAAAGGGGATCATCATATGACATTTTATACAAACAGATGTAACAAGCTAGCTGAAATGATCAAATAAGGCATTGTCTTTCAATTGAACTGATGCATTTAGTTTGATATTAAATGGGAACTGTATATTATGTTTACATGACAATTTGTTAAAATCTGTAATAGTAAAATGTGCAATATGTGTATGTAGCTGGTTTTCTTCATAATTTTTTTTGTATGGGTGCATCTTTATATTTAGTGCACAAACATTAGGTTCCATGGAACAAAATATATCAAGAACTATTTTTTGACATGAAACAACACTTTTTTGGTAGCACCTTTGTGAGATGCTTAAAATCACTCATGTGCGAATGTCTGTAACCTTGGTTGCTGAGAGTAATTGGTAGCAAACAAATGACTAGCATTGTTTCTGTTGAATTCTGGTGCCACCCAAGACCCATTATGTAAAGAAGCTAATGCATGTTTAATCTGTCATAAATCAAAGCCTTTATGTTGAAGTGTTGTGGAGATTGTGGTTAAGTGAGGCTGTCATCCTTATCATTTGACCATGGTTCAAAATTATTAGGTTCATTATTACTAGACCTCATGTTGCTTATAAGTGAAACATTAATAGAAAATAAATTGATCTTAAGAATCTTGATAAATAAAGCTTGATGAATATATTTTGTGATACACCCATGTGTTAAATAGAGTGGTATTTCCTTAGGTTTTTTTAAAATTATTCCTATTCTTTTGTATAGAGAGGAGGTATCATTAATTGCTGTATATTTGATTTCAAATGATTAATTAATGAAAATCAGAGTGTAAATTTGTGAATGAATAACAAGAACAAATCTAATATTTTTGATTCTCCATCTGAGAATAATACAAACATTATTTTAGTTTTCCAGACATTTATAATTTATTCACAGAGAGCTGTAAATTTGTATATAGAAGAGAAGAAGGTCATCTATTGGTACAGTCGCATATTTGACCTTCTGTCTAGAATGTTGCTCAGAATTCATAGATGTGTTGTAAAAATTTAGCATGTTAAGTGCTTGTTTAAGTATCATTTTTACTATCGTAACCTATTAGTTGTAATCTAAGCTTCATGGATTGCAGTTTCCCATTTAAGTCTTGGTTTCACTATAAATGTATCATAAAATAATTGACACACAGAAAACCCCTTAACTTAGCATGATATGGAACCTGAGAGAATAACATGCCAACTCCAGTTATTGACTCCATCACTTGACTATGATGCTAAAATAATTGTCAATATCTTTTATCTAACTTCCCCAGTATAGCATTAAATCAAACAAAATTATCTTCATCATTTAACCACAGTTCATGATTACTAAGTTTATTACTAGTAGTGCATTGTGCAATTCTGATATGAAGTAACTTGAAAAATCTCCCAATCATTAAATCTTACCATTGGGTTGTACTGGTGATTTGTTCATTCTTTGATAAGTGGTGATATTTGAGGTAACTTATGTTTCTTTCAAAGACTTTGCTACCGAATTATGGTATTTACTGTTATTTAATTTTACTTCATGCTCCTCATGTGTCGTGGTTTGAAATTAACTGTTAATTACCAGCTTAATCCTCAATACTTGAGGATCAAGTAATACGAGGGTGAGTCGGAAAATTAGTTTCCCTTGTCGATTGTGGTCAGAAATGTGTATGAAAGTCGAAACGTAGAATGAGTCATTAAAGATAAGACATAAATTTATTTTTCCACATTGGTACCAAGTACATTGAGACATTTGTCATAGCGCTTGATAAGCTTCAAAAAGCCCTTCAGGAAAAACTCTGGGCTTTGCATACGGAAGAAGAGTTTAATGGCTTGATTATTTTCGGCATTGCTTCCAAAGCGCCTTCCAGCGAGATTCTTTTTCAAAGCCAGATGAAAATCATTTGGTGCAAGATCAGGACTGTATGGTGGATGATAGGTGCTCCCAGCCAAAAGTAGCAATATGGTTTTGCGTTGCCGTGTCGCCGAGTCACATCCAACAACAGAATACCAGATCTGAGAAGTCCGAATCGCCTCTTTCAATTTCGACAGGGTGTCACAGTACCGTGTAGCATGTACTCAATGTTCTTACAAATGATGTATCGGTGTTTTGCGTGTTCAGCTGCAGTGTCGTCTTTCGCCCATAGCCGTTAAGCGCTTCTTCCGTATGGAAAGCCCTGAGATTTTCCTGGGGGGCTTTTTGTATTTTATCTAGCGGTATGACAAATGTCTCAATGTACTTGGTGAAGTGGAAAAATAAAGCTATATGTCTTTTCTTTAACGTCTCGTTCTTATGTTTTGACTTACATATACAACTCTCATCATTGTTGACAGGGGAAACTTATTTTCCGACTAACCCTAGTAAAAATAAAGGAATAACACTGCCATTAGCCACTCTGAGTGAAGTAATGTTAATTCAAACGAGCAAAAAAAAAACACACAAAAAACCTGCCCACAATTTGAAAGTACATTCAGGACTTTCTTAACCAGTAGCGTGAAATGAAAAATTTTAAATTAAATTTTAATGCTAGACGCACACTTTTAAATAATGATGTATTTCTTAAAAATTGAAAGTATCAGGATTCGCTGAGAAAAAAAGACGTGTTTTTAAAAATTTAAATAGTGTAATGAAACCGAATTTTTGTAGGTGTAATTAAAAAAAATCATCTTATAAATGTAGGTCCAAAGGAACTTCAATGATCTCGAGCTTCATAATTGACGATGTTCGAATTGAACGAATTCGAGCCCTAATTCCTTTAAACACCATTCTTGCTGTATAAAGGGTTATTGTACGCTTTAAATAGAACTAAACTTCAAAGTTCTCATGACTTGAATTTGAAAATTGGGAGAATGAGGTACCGCGTCATATGCGTCGTCTTCGCTGCTTAACCACATGTTAAAACTAGGGACGTCTTAAGACTCTTTGAGGCCATGGGCCCCTATGCAAAAGTAGGCCCTACCTGAGATCTTTAAAATTAAACAGTATATAGCAGGCATTGTCAAATACTCGTTCAAACGGTAATTTGAAACAAATGTGCTCAAAAACCTTGGCACAAACCGGCTCAACTGATGGCCGCATTTCGACTTTTTAGTTGGATGAATGTTTATGGTATTAGGCCTAGACATGGACAATGGTCATCGCATAACAATACAATTTTACCACTTTTGCCAATTGACATGCAGTTTGAAATTTCTAGTTTTTCTGAGAATATGTACGGGAATAATATTTAACTACATTAAAATTATCCGGATCATGATCTTATTAAGACGGAGTAGAGAACGAAACGAGGCCTCCATCGAGAGCCATGCCCGGGCCCAGCTGGCCCATGCCTTAAGATGTCCCTGGTTTAAAACACGAGGTCCAAATCGCAATTATAATAAGTCCACCAGCCAATGAAAGACGTTTGTATGGAAAGTAATTAATGGATTAATTTTATTATAAATTTTCTTGGAACAAAAATATTTACAATGGGAGAAAAACTGTTAGGGATGTGTTATTTTTTTTTAAATTCGCTGTCTTAAAATATTTTTATTATTAAATGTAATGTTTGAAAATAGCTCCATTTTTTGGTTATTTTTCTAGTTTTTTTTAAAATTTAATTTTGTGATTCGCGTACTAGAGACCAGTCGCCTACACAGATTTCTCTTGTGTGTGGGATGGAATTACATTCTAAAAAAACGCACCGTCGAGAGCGCCGAGCCGTCATCTCTTTGGTAAAAATTAAAAAACTGTTGGTCTATGGGGGATTGAACCCCTCTCCCCCCAGGGACGTTTTAATGCGTGGACCCAGGTCCTCACCATCAGTGGGAGTCTCGTTTCACTCTCGACACTGTCTTAATAAGATCATGATCCGGATAATTTTAAGGGTCGAATATTATTCCCGTCCCCTCCCCCGAAAAACAGAGAATTTCAAACTTCAAGTCTAATGGCAAACGTGGTAAGACCATTTTTATGTGATGATCGCGTTGTGCCTACCTAGGCCTAATACCATAAACAATTTTTCAACTCATTAAGTCGAAATACGGATATCGGTCAAGCTGATTTGTGTCTGTTTTTGAGATTGGAAATCGTGCACATTTATTGGTTTCAAATTACGGTTTGAACGAGTGTTTGAGAATGCATGCTATATACTGTCTACTCAGGTAGATCTCAGGTAGAGCCTGCTTTTTCATCAGGGCCCAAGGCCTCTAAAAGATGTCTCTGAATCCCCCTTGTGTACACTACTGCTAGAGATATAATTTGTAATAAAGTATTTGGAAGGGGACAACTCTGAACATAGTTATTAATATACTAATCAGGTTTTATGATCGTTCTATTATGCCGAATATATGGCGTCAATTGTTGATTTTCTTTTGAAGTAAAACAGCTATTTTCGTCACTTTTTTGTATTGGAGACAAAAGAAATGGTTAACTTTGATTGTTTCAAAGCGATAACAATTAAGCTTCAATTAAAGAAGTTTTATAATTGATTTTTCCCTCCTACTTTTTTTTTTATCCTAAGTGCAACTCTCTAAAATGAATCTCATCACCTAACTACTCCCTAAAATTTCAGAGGGTTCCGCCATTTAAAATTACTATACGTTAAAGATACATTTGACTTTTAGTCAAGATCTAAGGAAACATCAATTTTAAGATTTTTCCGAAGGGTATGTAAGAGGGGAGAGGCTTGAGAACCGCTGGGGTATAAATAAAAATATTAAATTGTGTAGGTCATAAAATTAATTTAAATGCGCATTTTCTTTTCCAGTTTGTTCCTTTTCTCAGAAACTTCAAAGAATCAAAAGAACTAGTAAGTGCTGCAATCCTTTACATCGAAGGAGGAGAAGGGAACGTAAACTTCTAGTATCTTGGAAAAGTGAGAACAAGTTTTTTCCCTTAATCTTTTTTTTAAACCCTCCTACTCTTCTTTCCCTTTTGTTCTTAATACGTACGACGAAAATTTCATCCATTAATCTCCCCAGAAACCGGGTGTTTTACGAGAGTACCCCAAAAATGGCAGTTTTAAAAGTTGCCATAATGTATGATAGTCGTTACAATAAGTACATTCATTTGATACAAATAGGCGGGAGCGTTGCCAGGTTTCGTAGTCATTCTTCTGCGTCTAGCGAGTTTCCAGCTCTCGTACCTCAAAGCCATTAAAGCCTCTTTCTGCCCCATTCATTCCAAACGTTGTGAAAAAGGGGATTTCTTGCAAATTGCACAGTTTTTCTTTCTTTCTTTCCAGCTGCCTTTAGATGCGATAGTATTTCAATTAATGAATGGACATAAAGGAAAACATTCCAATGTCAGAGTTCAAAATGATCAGCTTTCAGGAACTTATCCTTGTATACGTTTTCTGTTTTGGAAACCAAATTAACACTCACTGCAAAATTTATTTTCTTCAGAGAATGTAGATATGTAAATTGTGAGTATTATATTCTAAGTTTGATGGCTACAGTAAATTACTTGTAATTAAAATGAATGCATAAATTTCTATACAGTTTTAATAAAAGTCTTATATCTATATCTATACAAATAAATAAAATTGAAGTGTCTGTTTGTAATTTCAAATTAGCAGCTTTTTACTAAATGCATTTAAAGGCATATACGGTACTTATATCAAAAAATCAATTTTTAAAATTTTTGTCTGTCTGTCTGTTTGTTCCGGCTAATCTCGGGAACTTCTGGTCCGATTTTAAAAATTCTTTCACCAATGGAAAGCTACATTATCAGCGAGTAACATAGGATATATTTTATTCCCATATTCCTACGGAAACGGGAACTATGCGGGTAAAACGTTGACATTGCTTACTCCCCGCCAAGTTGGCGCAAAATTATGCATTTGCTCAATAATGGAAATTTTAATATTTTCTCACATTTGTAACAAATAACTGAAACATAGTGTTAATTAGCATCTTCACAAAAAGCAATTTTTTAAAGGGTTTTTTATGGTTATTATTTACGTTACGTTTGTTAAATGTCAAACTCAAACTTTGAGAAATATCGCCAAGTTGGCTAAGAATTTAAATCCCAGATATTTTAATGCAAATTTTCTCCCACTTTTTAAAGAGGGAAACGAAATAAAGTTTTAGCGAATTGCGTGCGCGTGATATTGAAAATTCTATGGTAATATTAACTGACAGTTTCATAAAAAGTTTTGATTACTTAAGTAGTTTTGATTAGTTTGAACTTTTTTAACCTAATTATACAATATTCATATTTTGCACTTATACTGAACCTAGATATTTTACATGGAGGTATTACTTTGAAGATATACTATGGAGGCATCCATACAATGTCACTCGCCGAATAAAATTAGGGAGCTTTACGCAATACTTATTTCATCTTCGGTCCTTCTAATCCTCAAACCTTTTGGAATAAGTACAAAGACTACATGGCGGAAGATATTTTGCGACGAAAAACAACCAAATATGCCTTTCAATGAACAAATCTGCAACGAAACGCAATAAAGGTTTTCAGAATGGTTAGGAAGAAGCTACATGATTTTGGAATGATTAGTCCTAGACGTGTCGACGGAAATGGCTTCGATAATGAAATTACATGAGAATTAAACTACGATTTTATAGTATTGCACAATCAAGTAACAGAATTTACCCCTCAATTAACTCCAGAACAAAGTCACGTTTTTCAACAAGTGTTACGCAAAGTAGAATCCATCAGTGGTGCACTCTTTTTTCTCGAAGCCCCTGGAGTAACAGGAAAAACATTTTTGCTAAACTTATTACTAATGACCATCAGAAAAACCCAGAAGATAGCAGTTGCTATGGCTTCTTATGGTACAGCCGCGATTTTACTGACCAAAGGTCGCACAGCACATTCCGTTTTAAAATTATCGCTTAATCTTGCATTTGAAGATTCACTCATCTGAAATTTCAGAAAAAATAGCTCTCAAGGCTTCCACAATGTAAGCTTTTAGTGAGGGATGAAAGTACGATGTCTCATAAGAAAGCTATAGAAGCGTTAAATCGGACTCTTCAGGATTTACGAGATAGTACAGATATTATAGGAGGAATGGTAGCTTTATTATATATTGGCTGGTGAATTCAAGCTTATGGGAAAAAATTAAGGAATCCAGTCTGAAAACGAATATCCCACGGAGTTCTTAAATTCACTTGAACTTTCGGTTGTACCCTCACATAAACTTCAATTAAAACTAAATGTACAAGTCATGCAGAATCTCTATGCTACTCGACTATGTAAAGGAACGAGGCTTTGGATCACAAAACTGATGCAGAATATACTTGGTGCCAATATTTGAACATATGTCATGAAAAGGGATAGTGTTATCATACCTCGAATTCCAAGTATCCCCACTGACCTACCATTTCAATTCAAAACGAGTTCAATTTCCAGTTTTACTGTTGCTATTAACAAAGCTAACATTTCAGGTAGCAGGGGTGCATTTGGAAAAGCAATGTTTTTCCCATGGCCAACTATATGTAGCCTGATCGGTGTGTCCAATGCCCAAATCTTCACATATTATCAACTGAAGGAAGAACATATAATGTGGTATACAGTAGCATCTTAGAATAATATTCTGTTTTGAGCTCTTTTAAAGAGGAATTATATATAGTAGTAGAAATTATATAGTAGAGAATTAGTAGATACTTTCGATTTTTTAAAATATTAATTAAGTTATTGAATTTTTGTTTTTAATTATTATAATAAATTACGTTTTCAATTTTTTTAAACTAAGCTCAATTTTAGAATTTTAAATTATATTGGTTCCAGCCAAGCAATAAAAAAAATTACCATATTGTATTATTTCCTATCTAATGATAATGATTACGACTTTGATAGTTATTTAAAGACATCAACGCGAGCGGAGCCGCGGGTAAAAGCTAGTTCAAAATAAAATATATGTATATTTCTTTTTTTAAATCCTTGTGCTTTATGTATTTTAATCTTAAAATTCTGATCAATTTTGAGTGACAAACTAAGCCACGTAGACTAACTTCGTATAAATTCCGTGCATTGAATTCGAACACATTTTCAAATAGAGAAACTACTTAATATTAATATGAACTGATGCAAATTATATAAAACCATAGTATCTCCTTAAAATTAGAAAAACATTCAATAAAAACATTTCTTTGTTTGTTTAAAGATGAAAGTTAGAAATTCACTTAGTGTTATAGCGTAAGAAATAAAATATGAAACATCTTTACAGCGAAGAAAAAGACCGATTCAATTTATTGTTAAAATAAGGTGTTCTCTTCAAAAGCTAAAATATTCTTTCGAATGGGACTCGGATTGGTAATTATCATTGCAGACCTAGTCCATTCTCCGGTAGCTGGTATAACATTTTAGTGTGGCACCACATATGTCGATACCAATTGCCAAAATGTAATTTTGACGCGCAGGCTCTGACGATGTGAAATTTGCATTAGAAATTTAATTTTGCCACGTGCACACCGAAGCCAAACAGGTATTCTAGGGATCTTTAACATGGCGCATAATCATACGACATGGACGCTTCACTTTTGCCGTTGTTTACACTCCTTTCTGGCATAAATGAATCCCTGAGATGCCTTCTTAGGTAATACCTCATTAAATCATTAAGAAAGCCGGATGATGAGCTCTCTGCTAGCAGTTTTTCTCCTCTTTAGCTTCTTGGGTAATCCCTGTGTATATACAGCCTTTCTGATAGTTGAAAGATTCTTCAATGTCAAACATTTTCTAAAAGAGGTTTTTCTTTTTAACTTCTTTGGTAATCCTCGTGTATGTACAGCCATTCTGATGGTTGAAAGATTCTTCAATGTCAAACATTTTCTGCGAGCAGTTTTTCTTCTTTTCAACTTCTTGGGTAACCCTTGTGTATATACTGCCATTCTGATGGTCAAAAATTTCTCGTCGGTAAGTAGAATTTGTCTGTGGCTGTTTTGAGCACAACAGTTCTTTTGCTTTAAGGTACCTCTTGCACTTTAATTCCTTTTTTAAGAAAATGACCAGTTGGGTTCTTCGGTAACTTCTTATATATATATAGTCTAAAGTCCTCGTTTTCTATGTGACACAGTTCTTTTTGGCACGTCCATCTGCTTAGAAAGAATAGGTTACTTTCGTCAAGGATTTTGACGAGTTCTTACCTTGACTGCTTTGATGAGAGATTCTTACCGAGCGTAGACGATCGCATCTGCTACTATCTGAAATGCTGTTAGTCTCAGGAGATCTCTTATATATATATATAATAAAAAAAAAAAAAAAATATATATACTGGTTCGACAAATGAATAACCTTTTGATATCTTAATGTTTAAGAGTGTTAAAAATAACCAGTGGGACTTTTTTTTGGTGCAGATAAATATTTACTGCACTCTGACTGATTTAGAACAACACGCATGCAAGACATTAAAAGTATCTGACTACTTGCGACAACTTTTTTAAAAAAAAAATGGAGATATGGGGATTTTTTTTTATTGTATTTAGATTTGTTTCGTAGATTTTAAGAAAAAATATGCTGAAATAAAGAAAAGAAAAAACATTATTACTAAAATGGGTAAAAATTGACAAAAAATAACATAAATGCGGCCCATTCTGTACCAAACGTTTATGAACAGATTTTCAATTCTGATGTGTTACCACGTTATTCATTTTTCAAATGACCTTCAGGATAAACGATATTTTAATTTTTACAAAAACTAGAGCACTTTATCTTTGTTATTACGTGAAATTGCTTAAAAAAAAAACATTGGTTATATTCACATAAGGGGCTGTAAATTTTGTAATAAAACAGTGATTGATAAATCTGAAGGTGAAAACACTTCTACTATTATACAGACGATCTCAAGTTTTTGTATCTGAGTTTATGGCATGACTAGGTACATATTCTAATTACTTATCAATGATATCAATAGAGCCTATAAATGATTCTTTCAGTATAGTTTTGTTAAAATACATAGGTTTCCTTAAAATCCTCGATACATTTTTGAGTACACCTCTAAATCATAGCAGAAGTGCCCCCCCCCCCCCCATCGTTAAACATTTCGAACAAGCTGTAGTAAAATATCCACGCTAAACATGTATACTCTGATGACCGTGGAAAACGAAACAAATCGATTAATCTCTAAAAAGTATGTTATTCCAACCCTGCATACCCTCATATATCTTGACATTACCACACATTGGCTCTTTTTAATATGCTTTTATACGTTTCACTTGTATGTAACGGAATCTTTGAACTCGATTTTAACCCACTTCAAAAGGTCAGATTAATTCGAAATTTTGCACACTTGTCAAGGACCGATGACAATACAATAATTTCATAATTTTGTTCCATTTTCCTGATCAGGAATAACGATATCCTGATTCGGCGACTAATTCCCTATACCACTTCCCGATTTGGCAACTTATTGCATATACCTTTAGATTTGGCGACTAATTCCATATCCCATTTCAAGATTTGGCGACTAATTCCAGATCTAGTGGCTAAAAGATTAAGGTGCAACCCGAAAACGAATACACACTTGTGGTTTAGAAATAAAACAAACAAAAATGTATTCTTTATATGAGCAAGGATAGGTTGGGTGCGTCAGCTATTTCTTACCATAATATAAACAATTGTCTAGTTTTTCTGAAAATGGAATTTAAAAAAAAAAAAGACTCATGCATGGGAAAAAAGTAATTTATGTTTAACTGTTAAATATTTTTTATTTTTTACAAAGCAATACGTTTAGAAGTGATACGATTTAATATTATAGCAATACGTTTATAAGGTGATAATACGATTTAATATTATAGCAATACGTTTATAAGGTAATAATACGATTAACACTTAATATTTCTTCTTAAAATACTTTGATTTCCCCTGCATCTACAGAGACGGAATTTTTGAAATATAACGATACGGGACTGATCCGAGGCCCCGTAAACGGAGAGAATAGATACCCTTCAGATCCATTAATTAATATTCATTGAAGAGCAAGACTTATTCCAGCAGCTAATTAATTCCCCGTCTCCAAATACCAAACTCAAGATTAAATTCAACAATGAGTACACGATAGTGTGAAAAACTAAAAAAAAAAAAAACCTTTTTAATGAAGATCTAACTAAAAAATGAAAAATAAATTATAGTTTAAAAAAACTAAAAAACACGTTTTTATAGTAAATCGAACTAAAAAGTAAAAAAAATAATTCTTAATATAAGAATAAAATGATTAACAAGAAAATTAATGTCATTGGGGTAAAAGCGTGGGATGCTCTTTTTAATTGTTATAATTTCTTACTAGTTCTGCTCCGAAATGCTGAGTTAGTGTAAAAATGTAATACAAAGCACCCCGCGCTTTTCCCCAATGGCATTAATTTTCTCGTTAATCTTTTTATTCTTATATTAATTATTTTTTTACTTTTTAGTTCGATTTACTATAAAAGCGTGTTTTTTAGTTTTTTTTAAACTATAATTTTTGCTTTGCAATTAATAATTATAATTTTTGCAACAGCTTTGTCTTGGACGCACATGTAATTGAAAATCAAGTTAATGCACGTGTTAGATGTTTGAGGCTTTCACTCCTTGTCGTTTCCACTTTTTACTTAGGTATCTTAGGCTCTTGATTTTTCCCTCACGATAACTTTCAGTATTTTGTCTTATCTTATAAGGAGAGGGCATGATTAATTAAATTCATTTTGGGACGAGACTTGGTTTAATAGTAGTACTTCATTAGGGTGTTCAACCCTCAGTGTATTAGCACCGAATGGCCAGTCAATTCAGAGAAAATAGCCTTCGAAATTAATGCTTCGCTTTTATATAATTAAGTTTTAGTTATCTCCAGCGACGCATTGGCATAATTGGTAGTTCACCTGCTTTCTACGCGGGTAAATAGGGTTCGAGTCGATCGATGAACTCCCCCCCCCCAATTCATTAAATTATTTTTTAAAATTAAATAAATTTATTTAAAAAGGACTTATTGAATATTTTGTATAATTATAAAATTAATTTTTAATAATATATTTTACAAACTGTTTTGTATTATTATTTTTTTTATTTCCTATGGCGGATTACAAGACAACTGCAAACAAAATGAGAAACAGAATTTTGACAAAAAAATAACAAATAAAAAAGAAAAGAAACACAAGTCCACAGTATAAGTCTATAAATCACATGCTTTGTGTCTGACCTCCCAATATCTGCCCCACATGTGGCCGCGGTAGCCGAGTGGTCTAGGCATCGGATCGTGGCTGGCATGTCATGAGTTCGATCCCTGTACCACTGAAGACCCGCCGTGTAGGGGAGCGATGCACGTAAAATCTGTCGAGAGCTCAAACGTCCTCCCGTTGGTGTGGTGTGGTAGTTAGGAGAGAGGGAGGTGCCAGCTCAGGTGTCGTCCGCGTCACTTGACTAAGGTTCAAAATTACGTGGACCGTCCCCAAAAGCCCTCGTGTAGCTGAACAGTGGGACGTTAATATTCACTCACTCATCTGCCCCACATGGATCCAGAGCTAAGTGCACGGCATCGTGCCAAATGAATGGCGTCCATTTTCCTTCAATGGAGTCGCACAGTTTACAAAGGGGACTCTGGGCAATGCCTATCATGTTTAGATGCTTGGATAGGCCGTCGTGGCCAGTGGCGATTCGAAAATCGGCCACAGCTCTATCTCGGACCATTTTGGAATATGAAGGAGATTGCTTAACCACATTTTTTGATTATTCATTTGGTTGAATTGGGAGCAGAAGTGTGTGTGTGTTCTCTGTAATAGTTCGCGTAATGACTCTTTTGGCAATAAAAAGGAACTGTATTGTTAGAGGTTTAAAAGCCTTCTTCGCCAAGCAATCGGCATTTTCATTCCCATATCAATGCCGCAGTGTGATGGAATCTATTGCATGGCATTGAAGTAAATCGCCAATTAACAGTTGACATTTGAGAATATCGTCTGACAAAAGTACCTCGATGGAAGATATTACTTGGAGGGCCGCCTTTGAATCACATAAAATAACTACCTTGTGTGGAAAAGAAGTTGAGATATAGCAATTCGTATGGCTGCAATCTCGGCATCAAAAACAGTGCTGTGAATTCCTATTGGTGTATAGAAGAAAAATAGGTTGCAGCAAACTCTAGCATCTGCATTACTATTATCCGTCAACTTGGAACTGTCCGTGACCGTAAAAACCACTCATCCTCAGGGTAAAAGTTATCCAAAGTCTCCAAAGAAAGTCCTTAGGATTTGGTTATCTGTTTCTTTCTTTCAGACCTCATGGAGCAGCTCTGTTTAAAGCGCTTAGCCATACCTTTCAGTAGGGCAGGAAGATTTTATTAGATCTTCTGGTTCGAAATGAAAATTATGAATCTCTTTTAGAGCCATGACTTTCTGAAGGAAGTCTTGTGTGATTTAAGATTTCTGTTGGTATAGGATAGAGAATCATTCCAAAGGGATAGACAATCTAGGATTCTAGTAATTTTCTCACATAATAATAAAGCCCGTTCTTCTATAATAGATTTAATAGGCATTGATGGGTTGATAACTACAGAGCATCGGCCGGTGTTGATTTCACAGCTCCCGTAAGTAGCCGTAATGCTCGGTTATGGAACACTTCTCTAGGATATCAATCACCTGTTTAGATGCCGCAACCAAAGGCTCGCAGCAGTAGGTAATGAGCGCAGAATGTATTATATGTTAATTATAGAGTTGTTTTAGATCAACCCCATTTCGAGCCAGCAATTTTTTTCAAAAGACTTTAACCTCTTAGTTGTGCGTTCCACGGTCATTTCAGTGTGTTGTCTCCATGTTAGCTTTCGATCGAAGTTAATGCCCAAATATGAGAAACAATCTGTTTGGAGAACATTCATTCCTTAGTATGAGAGGTTCAGTTGAAATGGCTGAGAGAGAAAGTCTAGTAGACTGTCTTATTTAGATTTACTTTCATGTTATTATCTTGGCACCAATGATCATGGACTTCCAAAGCTTTATTCAAGTTTGCCTCAGATTTTTCCTTAGCATGATATTTAGGCGTTTTTGTCCATAAAACTGTCTTCTGCATATAGCAGACATTTAACTCCAACAACTCAGCAATTAAGTCGTTTATATACAGATTAGAAAGGAAGTAGCATTAACTGCTCTCTGTGGTAGACCAGTCCTTAGAATCTTGTATTTTGAGCTCTTGTATTTTCATATCGAGCTCTACAGATTCGTTGGCTGAGGGGAAACTCTTAAACCATCCAAACAAGTTTGAATGAACACCAATATTTGAAAGTTTTAGAAGATTTCTCTCCAAAATCACACACACACACATGTGCAGATTTCAGATCCACAAATACGGCTGACAAAATGTGTTTTTATTCAGCGCATCCTTCAACCTCTGGCTTTCAAGTGTAACATGTTAGATGATAAATCTATGCTGTCTGAAACCTCCCAGTTCGTTTTGGCAATAAAATTAGAATTTTCCACATACCATTCCAACCTTTTTGTTACCATTATTTCCATTGTCCTACATAGGATACTGGTCAATGATATATTGGTCTATATCCTTTAATATCAGTGGGATCTCTACCCTTTTTATGTATTAACTATAATTGATTTGCGCTATAATGCAGGCGCATTACCTGTGTTCCAAATAGTATTAAAAAGTTTTAAAATAGTGTGGGTTGCTTTGTTTCCAAGATTTATGGAAAATTCTGTGTGAATGGCATCTTTACCTGGAGACTTTTTGGCTTTTAGCCTACACAAATCACTCTTAAGTTCAGCTATGGTGATAAGAGAGTTAAAAAGGGAAGGATGTAATGATTTTGATTTAGTAAATTCTGTTTATATCTGATATTCTTGTCAGCACATCTTGTTTGTTTTTTACAAAAGGCAGATTTTAGTTGAATATCTGAGAAATGTAGACAAATGCGTTTGCTATCTTCTCATGGGAAGAAAACAAAGCACCATTAATCACAAATGGTTTTTTAATGGGTATAAAATCTTCATTTTTTAAATTTGCAAAGAACTTGTAAGTCTTTTTGGAAATTCATATTAGAAATAAAATCCTCAAAGGAGGCTCTTTGTTTTTTGAGGACCTCTTTTCTAAACTAAGACGCTTGTTTCCGCCAGTTCTTGACATCGATTAAACGTTTAGTAAGTTCAGTTTTTCTCCTTAATCTGTTTCTTTTTTCATTCATTGATTCGAGTTCTTCAAACAAAAACATTTATAAGTCCTACATCTACCTCTTGGGATGCATTTTTTTGCACGGCTTATAATCTTAATTGAAAAAAACTTGGTGATATGATCGACAGATGCCTCAAATTTTATATTTTCAGGGTCTAAAGCAAACTCTGTCAAAGTTCTGTATATATTCCAGTTAGCCTTTTTAAAATTCTACGATGTTTTTGAAAATTAGAGGCTTTTTTCCGAAACATGAAAAGAGATATCTGCGATGATTTTTCGATGTCCTGAGCCAGGATCGTCTAGTATGATTATCTTGATACATTGACTGAGATCTGGCGTGACAAGTAAGAGATCTGGCGAGTAAGTATTTCCATTGTACTGTAAATATGAATGTAAGTCGTTGGAATCGGATAATAACTCGTATGTATATGAGAATAAGAGGTCTTCCACTTATATTCCAGCTTCATTTAATTCTTTATATCCCCAGGCTGGTGAATAGGCATTAAAATCTCCTATGGAAATAGAATGTGTAGTTCTTGTTCCAAGGTGTGTAAAATTTGGCTTGTTTTTAGAAGGGTTATATATAGAGTAAATTCTAAAGTGAGAGTTTTGCTTCCAAATATGTAACTTCACTTATATCATTACCGTGACACATATCGTTAATGGTTTTAAATCAGCAGTTAAAGACTCTTTAACTCCTGTAAGAATTCCACTTGTAACATGTCTTGATTTTGGTAGAAGAAATAGAGAATATCCATTGAAAGTGAAATATTTCAATTTTTCTAAATCGAGATTTGACTCCATCACAGTGAAAACCTCAATATCATAGGTAGGCAAATTTTTGGCAAGCTCATGTTTCTTAACCTGAGATAAACCGCCTGCATTCCCTTGGAGAACACGTAGAGAAGAGCACTGAAGGCCACACATGCCGACATAGTTGGTCACTTAGCCGTAATAATTTACATTTCTGGGGTGCACCAACGAGGAGGTGGATCTACATTGCACTCCCATTTTATATTATATTATATATTGTATTTCACATTATATAAAACTATTTGTAATTAATTTTTATATAAAATATTTAATATTTATTATGATATATTTTATTATAAATATTATTTATTAATATAAAAATATATTTATATAATATAATGTTTACAAAATTACAGAGTAATTATTTTACTTTATAAAATACAAAATAATTACATAAAATATCATTTAATATTTTAATAAGCTTTTTTTAAAAATAAATTTATTAAATTTAAAAAAAATAATTAAATGAATTGTGGAAAAAGTTACTCACGTGATTCGAACCCTATCCGCCCGGTAGAAAGCAGGCACACTACGAACAATGACACTGTGTCTCTGGAGGTAAATTAAAACTTAATTGTATAAAAGCTAAGCATGAATTTCGAAGCCTTTTTCTCCGAATTGACTGGCCATTCGGCGCTAATACATTGAGGATTGAACAAACAAAAGGAGTACTGCTATTACACCAAGTCTCGTCCCAAAATGAATTTCCTTAGTCGTGCCCTCCCCGTGTTAGTGTGATCATTCGTTTGCCATCATTATTTGTTGACCATTTTTCAGAAGAAATTTTTTTAAAAATAATTTATTCATATTTATTTAGCAATCATATTTGTTGATTAAGTCTTCAATTGCCTAGGATCACATTTTCTTATCAAATTGCTGTAAATTTATGCAGATGCCAATGATAACAGTTTTATTTTCGGTTTAATCTATTTGAAGCTAGTATATGTTTTCCATTCATTTGCTCCCCCGTACACTATCTGTGCTGCCTGTACCACTTATTTTGTTTAAAAAATGGACAGGAAAAGAAATTCGTATACGGCACGTGCTCCTCGACTTGTATTTCGTGCCCTGGAAGAAAAACTCGCTGCGGAATCACATGGATTCAGACATCCTAATGTGTGAATGTTAATTTTATGAACTATTCGAAAACTTGAGTTTCTGACACTGACTTTGAAGGATTTATGCGACTTTTTTTTCTTTTAGGATATAAACTCCATTCAAGAGATTGTTGTTAAAAGCTTAAAATCCTTTTTCGCGGCTATAGAATTTTTTTTTAAAACCGCTTTTCCTAAATTACATTTTTTCCGATATTGGCGGATCCGTACACTATAACTGACCTCAATACTTTAACTTTAGAAAAAGGTCCCGAAATTTTTCGGCTTATACACATGGCTGAAATATAGGTTAATTAAAAATATATTTATTTTACATCAATCTTTAAAACACTGCCAATCTTAAGTAAATTAACGTAATGCATGATAAATTGCAAGTTTTCTCGCTGAAATGCTTTCATTAGTTTACATGTTTTTTTTTTAAATTTATTTTTTGATGTATGAGGACAAGAGTTAGGGTTGTTGCACAACAATCTTAGTCTGTTTATATTCGATGTCATATGCGACCGATGGAGATTTCACAAGTCGTCCATGGCTGATATTACCTTGACAACACATTATCTGTTCAAATGAATCGCGATTTTACCCACACCACTATGATGGTTATACACTGAAGTGCTAACTAACTAGGGATAGCGTGGGCTATGCAAATTGTTTAGCACTGCGCATCATTTATGCGCAAGTGAGGACGCTATATTAACTTCATATACACTCACTTCCAAAAGTTAAGCACGAAGATGTAAAATGCAAAAAAATCAACAAATACTGTTTTGATTGACACAAAATTTAGCAGTAAAGTAGCATATATATTTATACATGAAACAAATCAATAATTATATACAGAAATGAAAACAATATTAAATTTTTGTAAGTTATCAGATAATGTCATACTGGAGACTTAAATAGAATTATGTACAAAGTGAAAATAAACAGCATAAAATGAAAAAAAGAACATTAATAGGGTATGTGATTCCCCCTCATCTGTATGCAAAGTTTACACCTTCTGACCATGCTTTCAATTAGGTGGTCAACCACCGCAGAATTAAGCAATCGCCATTCAACTTGTAAAGCATTTTCCAGCTTAATAAGAGTGGTTGGAGGTGGGAAACGTGAAGATACAGCACGGCCGAGAGCATCCCAAAGATTTTCAATGGGATTAAGGTCGGGCGAATATGCTGGCCACGCCATACGTACAATCCCTTCACTCTCCAGGTAGTCATCGACGATGTCAGCTCTATGGGGACGTGCGTTATCGTCCATTAAAACAAAAGTAGGACCAACTGCTGGGTATCAGGAGCCGTCTATCTATGAGTGTACTATTGCTCAATGCTCGCCATCAGGTTGCATGTCTTGTCTGGGCAAGAGAGCACAGAGCTTGGGTGAGTGAGAGAATATTAACGTCGCACTGATTAGCAACACAAAGGCTTTTGGCGACGGTCCGCGTAATTTTGAACCATGGTCAAGTGACGCGGACAACACCTGAGCTGGCACCCCCTCTCCTAACTACCACACCACACCAACGGGAGGACGTTTGAGCTCTCGACAGATTTAACGTGCATCGCTCCCCTACACGGCGGGTCTTTAGTGGTACTAGGATCGAACCCATGACACGCTAGCCATGATCTGATGCCTAGACCACTCGGCCACCGCGGCGGCACAGAGATTGGAATGTAAAGGACTGGAAATCAGTAGTATGGAGGGATGGGTCTCGATTCCGTGTACTTAACGCCAACGGGAGACTGAGAATATGGCGTCAGGCTCATGAAACCATGGATCATGCATGCCAAGTTGGAAATGTACAAGGGAATGATGGCTCAATCATGATCTGGGTTTTTTTCTTAGCATTGTTTGGGGTCCTTGGGGCGTGTACCAACCTCCCTCAATGCAATTCGGTACGTAGAGTTGCTGGGTGATCACCTCCATCCATGTATACCATTCTGTTATCCCCCGGTAATGGAGTTTTCTAGCAAGACAACTATACATCTCACAAGTCCCGGTTGGCTACTGACAGGTTGGGTGAGGATTCCTATGACTTTTCTGCATAAATTGTCCACCTAGAAGCCCAGATTTAAATCCTATTGAGCATCTTTGAGATATTTTGGAGCAAGGCGTGAAAGGCCATCACACAGACCAACGAACCTTACTGAATTATGGACAGCTTTAGTCAATATTTGGCAAGTCATTCCGGTGAAACGTTTTCAGAAACTTATTGAATCTGTGCCTCGTCGTGTGGCAGCTGTTATCAAGGCAGAGGCAGTCCAACTCGTTACTAAGTAGGTATCCCTAATTCAGTGGCACTTCAGTGTATATGAGTCTGGCAGAACCATGCAAGAGTTTGTATGATTTGCATTTTGAGCTCCATGCTGGTCTCTCACCTAGTCTTTGGCTCAATTAAGTTTACAATTCAGGCAACGTCACTGAAGTTTTGAGGTTTGCTGTAGCTTATTATATCTTGTCTGCGGCTGAGTTTCAACAGGACAATGCGAGACAACACGCGGCACTCAACATTCAACATTTTTTTATTGTTCTCCAGACTACATTGCTGCCTTGTTCCGCTCGATTTCCATGGCCACGGTAGTCTAGTGGCCATAATCACGAAAACATGGCTGGCGTTGTCGCATCGCAGGTTCGAGTCCTTACGCCACTGGAGACCCGCTGTGTAGAGGAGCTAATACACATTAAATCTATCCTGTCTTTCTAAGTTGACGAGGTGTGAAAGTTCTGCCAATAGTCCTCGTTTTGCTTTAAGTGTGACGTTAATAAAACACTCACTCGCTCGATCTTCTGTTCTATTACTCATCGAACATATGCGGTCAGTAATTGCTTAACGACTAGCTAGTATACACCAGGTTTTTTATATTTGTTCAATGAATTTCGCTTTGATATATATCTGTGTCGGATTATGGATGGTCCCTATAGTGCATGGAAACAAAATATTTCCCTCAAAATTTAAAGTAGCATAGATTTTTTTTTAGAATATACAACCCTTTTTTTATAAACCTTTTCTTTAGAAATGTTCTCGTAACTATGCGCTGTATTAATACTTTTAAATATAGCTTTAAAGAAATTCAAAGCCTTTAGTTATTCAAGGTAGTTGTAAAACATTTTGCTGGTTAAACATAAGTATAGATGGATAATATATGAAAAAGACAAATGAGGTTATAATTACATTTTATGTTCACAGGAAAATTTTTAATTTATTATGTTTATTTTATGCTGTTATAATGCTATCTTACGTTCAGATATATATAAATAGATACTTTATATAATGAAAGTTTTTAAATTAGTCGTTGTATAGTTTTAAAAAAGTATATATATTCTTTTCGCTTAGATAACTATCATCGTTTTTGTATCCGTAATGAGATAATTATTAAAAAATGGATAATAATTTCCTTTTACGTGTCTGGACGTCCTTTATAGTCTAAGTTACAATTTCCTTTTACGCCATCACTAATTTATTTGTGAACGATTTTATCTGTTATTACCTAAACTTTCTTTCATCTTGCATCCGTGTTATTTAAACTTATAAATAATTATCTTTAGGAAAATCATTAATCTTACAAATTAGGTTTGAGCGTTCTTCTTTAGAATATTAAATGCTTAAATTTTATTCCCCCCTCTCGTGTATAGTATGTTATGTGCAAAGGAATTTCTTATTCAAATAATAAAATAAAGTTTTGAAGGCAACCGAGTTTAACAGTGATTAAATACCGTTTTTTAATTTCGCAGACTATAATAAGATATTAATGAAGACAAAATCTTGACAATCAGGTTGCTTTTTTAAAATTTTAAATGGGTAGAAGTTGACAGAGGAGAATTAATCAACACATGATGGATAAATTTTAAAATTTATCTGATACAGACATATCTTCAGATGTAAAGAAGAATATACCATTTTTATATATTTTTGTTACTCTCTTGCGTCAATAATGAATTCTGGGTACTTTTTTTCTAGCGCCAACCTAGTTAGTACGTCAGGGATTGTAACCTATCATTGCTGACCACGCCAGACACCGTCATTCGGGTTGTATAATAAATATGTTATACGCGGTTGCCGTAATAGTGTTATTTTACCTGAAGCCTCTATAATGTATAGGACAGGGGTGGCGAACCTTTATGTATTAACGTGCCATTTTTTTCTAAAGATAATTTTTCTGAGATACAGACGTGCCGTCAAATAATTTTGACTTTGTGATAGTATTGGGAAATAAAACTAAATACTAACAACTCAAAACTCTTTATTTACTACGAAAAAAAAAATACTTTTTGCACTGTATAGTCGTAAATGCTTTAGTTATACATGTAATTCAAATTAAAGTAAACATTAGTATGATTTCTGTTGTGCATATTGGATGATTAGTAACTTATATTAGGATTGTACGATGTTACTTTTAGTAGAATGCATGCTGAATTGGAATCATTTGCCAAACGCTTTCTAAGCAATTAATTATTTTTCCTGTGGTTCACTTTTTTGACAAGAAGATTTGTGATTTGTTTCAAAATGCCGTTTTACAGACGATGTTCTGCATATCCCTATTCCAAAACATAAAACACTCACCGCTTTGTCACCTTTACTGATAATGTCATATGTCTAGATTCACCAAATTTGAAATTCTCTGTAACACTTACTATCTTGCACTTTTTGTTCTTTTGCTGTACTAGTCATGTAAAATAACAGTTAAAAATCGTAACTATAAGACAAATAAACCTCCAAATACAGTTGTCTCAGTGAAACCGACTATGCTAATGAGTAGACAAATTTGCATCGTAGACAATTGTAGTCCACCACGATAAAGGCAAGGCAAGACAAATGAGTGTGCTCCCCGCCGCACAGTGGTCAGTTTTCCCGATCTGGCGCACGGAAATTATTTCATGGTTTTGAAGTCTTCATAATTATATCTAATGACCAAAAATCGTAGTAATTAATGTAAATTAATTATTCTCTTTTGCTTTTTACCAAGAAATAAGGTGAATAGGGTCTTAATTAATTTACGTTAAGTTTAAATTTGATCAAGAATAAATGATTGCTGAGGGGAACTAGTTTTTAAACAAGGATCTAAGGATATTAACAGAAGCAGTAATTTTACACATGGGAGAATAGACACAAGAAATAAAGCGGCATGTTAAAAAAAATTAAATTTTAACATATTTAAACAAATACAATCAGACATAACAATGTACATATACAATAAAGATTAATACGCAGTGTTTAAAAGGACTCGGCACCCTTTAAGCATTCTTTTTAATTTATGTACTCAAAAATTATATTTTAGCATTTCATATAACGTTTCTATTTAAGAAAATGATACGAGATAAATTTTGCACATATTATTCACAAAATTTTACAAATTAAATTTTTTAAATTTGAAATTTTAAAAAAAATTTTTTTTGTGTTAATTAATTTTTTGTAATATTTCTAAGGATGTTTTAAACACCTTTACGGAACGATTTTACAAAATCTTAATTAATTTTGGAGAAAAAAAAATAATGAAATGATATATAGGCTAAAATTCAACCAAAAGCCTAATATCTCCCACATTTAAAGTTTTTTGCTTCACATAATATCGAAATATTATATTTTTATGAAAAACAAATGATGGAAGGAACAAAAATTATAAAATTATTACCCTGGCGAACCTTTAGGTGTCTACCATGCATCAGCTTTATACCTCGTCTTTAGTGATATAATGCTATTTTGGGTATCAATTTGTTTTAAACCACTTCCTGAGCTTTGGCTAATCTGCTTAAAGTGTGGTAAAAAAGC